>JASDQU010336940.1:0-11612 GCA_032191745.1 Picea mariana | reverse complement strand
TCTCTCTCTCTCTCTTGGAATTGGTAAGGAAAATTAGCATTTATTAGTTATTTATTGCTTATTATTGGTCATTGTTGGTTGAAACCCTAGGAGGAGTATGTTGTATACACCCTCCATTAAGCTTCATATTATTTGCTAAGTTTATAAGTCATTTTTTGGCAATGGTTGCTAGGAGAAGTATAAGTGTGTACAACCTCCTAGATTTACCCTAGTTTGATTGGCATGCCCTAGGGAGTAAGAGGATTTACACCCCTAGGGATTTTGCCGATCTAATTTTTGTTTTAAAGAATCCATTCACCCATTTTTTAAAGGCACTAATCTGAAGTTTTGCATTGGAGAAATAAATTGTTTTCCTTGGTAAATGTTATTTAGTGAGATATCAATATTGTTCAAGTTGGAAATTTTTTTGCATGATAAGATCTTGTCAAGGCCACTAGGGAGTCTTGATTGGCTTGGTATTCTTAGAGATATAACTCACTAAAATCTACAACCACTAGGGATGCAACACATATTTTTTTTTCTCACCAATAACTCACATATCAACTGTAAAAAATTGCTAATATTTTTCCCCTACAATCTACTAGTCCTAGAACACGTTTTGGGTGGATTACTTGCAATTTTTGGTGTCTGATTTTTCTGCTGTAACAAATTATTTTCTACAGCCATAAGGATGATAAAATATCTCTGCAACACTTGTTTATAAAAACCTTACATTTATGCTAAAGTCTTTCTCTTTCAATCTTGAGTTGTACTAGGTCTACCTAGCTTAATCTCTTGTATCATTTATGTAACTTTTAGCATCTTTTTAGCAGCTCTAATAATCATTTGTTCGTTGATATATATATTTGTTGACTGCTGAAATTAGGGACAACAAGATTAAATTTCTCCTTCCACCTAACATATAGCTTGTACACTTGGATTTTCTTGTGTCTCGGGCAAGTACAAACACTTTCCACAAATACTCAAAGACTTGGAAACCTTAAACCATTTCTGAGACATGCCATCAAAGCCATATTCCACTTAGCAACTTGACCTATAAGGGAATTCATCTCATAATCTTGATTTTCGTCTTATTTCCCTCTAGGGTCACCCAAGATTCCCCCCTTGAGGTGATCACTTTACCTCTAAAGTTATGTGAATACCTATCTGAGGTGAAAATGGGTAGGTGTTATCATATTTGTCTCCATATTGTGGTTTGGGTCATGATTTTCCCAACCTACAACTTGTGCGATAAGATTTTGGCTCCGTTGTCGAGGAGGATTTTGAATCATCTTATGAGCCCTAATGACACTTTGGCAAACTATCCCAAATACTTTCCCTACTTTTCCTAGCGACTCCACTTAAAGGAAGTTCCCCTTCCACCCTTGATGAGATCCTTTTAAAGTTCATCTAGCGAATCCACCTTCCCAGAACCCACCTTTCCTTCTTTCCCCATTTCCATCCTTTGATGGGCCTTGATCTCATATGGTGACTCCATTAAGGTAGTTTTTCAGTCAATGGAAAGATGGCACCATGGGATGAACCCTTGTCCAGAACTTGTCATGCATCAAGGAGGGAACTTTTACAAATGGAAAAGGAAAACCCTACTAATAAAGTTGTTGAGGAACCGATGAATCATGTGAAAGAGTTATTTCAAAAATATGTCGAAGAACTAGCCCTTGAAGATGAAGAAGTGCTTGAAGGACATATATATGAAGAAAGTTACCAAGAAGATACTGATGAATTTTCTCATGTTGAAGATCCGAATGAGACATTTGATGAAGATGAAGTGCTCATATATTCCCTTCCACTTGATGAAGACATCCAGGCCTTTGCTCCTCCTGCACATAAAAAAGATAACATGATGAGTCTTGACCCTTTTGAATACCTTGATGATGCTTTATTCCATGACTTTGGAAGTGAAGAAGTGTTAGAGGAGCCCTTGGATGTGACAGGTCCTTTTGAAAAAAGGAAAACAAAGCACTTTGTATTAAGGATCAAGCCCCTTGTGATGAAGGGGTGATGGAGGGGCATGTCCATAAAGAGAAAGAGAATTCTAACGAATCACAACATGTTTAGACATTGCTATATTTTCTCCTACTTGATGTAGGTGAGGTTGTCCATCCTTTATTTCCTCCTACAGATTAAGTTGAAGAAGCAAATAGTCTCAATGATAAAGAATATGAAGATCCATTTGAACCCATCCTAACCTATGCACATGAAGACAAAGATATGGTTATTTTTAGTCATATTGATGGTTTTATGAAAGAACCCTTGGATTTGGTTGATGAGCATATAGACGGGCTCATACAAACTGGGAGACATAGATGGGATGTTGGTTGTCTCATTTTTTATGAAGACCCCATTTACGACATTGAGTGTGGCTATCGTGCAAAAAGGATTGAGTTGGCATCTCCAGGAAAATGGTCCTCACTTGCGTATGATTCATATGTTTGGAACCTCGATGTTGACATGATTACATATTTAATTCATCCATTCGAGGATGACATGTCGCAGTGTTTTCAAGGTGATTTTCAGTCATCCCTTGGGAGTTGTGATGCAGATCCTTTTGGGGGTGCAGAATTGTTCTATGAATACTTTCAACCACCTTCATCCTCACCTTTAGATGAACACCAGGACATGGCCATCTCAGAGGAATCAAAGGACCACTCTAAAAAAATAAAGTATTTTTATCTTGGGGATTTTGCGAGGTTTCACAGGTGAAGATGAAATGATTTTCTAGACTTGAGCCTGTCCCTTACCTCATTTCTTCTTCTTAGGGAAATCATGAGGTTTTCTTGGTATATCTCATGTCCTCTCAGTCTTCAGGAAGCAACGATCATGATAATGGGGATGAATATGAGCCATGGTCTACATATGGTAGCTCTCTTCAGAGATGGGTTGATTAGGCTTGTGGTTACACTTTCAGGAAGGATGATCAGGTTGATGGTTTCTCTTTTCAGCAGGATTTCCCCCCTCCCACCCATCTCTATTCATTTCATGATTACATATCTATTTATGCTCATGATTATTATGTGCTCAACTTATCCTTGTTGTATTGCATGATTAAGAAYAGRGGGAGATACCTTTATGAAATGATGAACATGTGGTTGCACTGGTTGTATGACTTCACCTCACATCASCTATCACCTGATATTYAGGGCCCCAAGGCCCCAAGTAAGTAGGTAGGTCATATTTMTTTCCTTGCATTTTCATCTTGATTTCTCATGATARMTTAACTGCATTTCATATTTCATTTTTCTCTACTTGTGTATTGATTTCATGCTTAGCTTAGACATTTTTGAAAAAATGCTAAAATTTTATTTTCTAGATTAGTTTTCATTTTGGTTTTTGATATATATGGATGACARGTGWTATAAACACCCYGGATTTTAAAGTGTTATGTTTCAGTGTAGGCACAGTTCCACCAAGACATGTTGCAGTTCTCATGCACTCTACGATGAGTACACATCCTCAAGTAGGAGCTAGATGTTATCCCCAACTTTTAGGGATAACTAAGGAGATGATTTTTCGAGACCCTTAGGTTGCAAACATGGAGTACCGAGAGACGACTCGACCAACAATGTCCACTTACACAGATAGAGACCCACCTCACCACCACAGTTCTAGGTTCATCACGATGGTATCCACTGCATTAGCTGGCTTCCGGAAGACATTGGGTCTTGCTCCATAACCGCATCATTTCATTTCATTTCATGATTACATATCTATTTATGCTCATGATTATTATGTGCTCAAATTATCCTTGTTGTATTGCATGATTAAGCACAGGGGGAGATACCTTTATGAAATGATGAACATATGGTTGCACTGGTTGTATGACTTCACCTCACATCACCTATCACCTGATATTCAGGGCCCCAAGGCCCCAAGTAAGTAGGTAGGTCATATTTATTTCCTTGCATTTTCATCTTGATTTCTCATGATAGCTTAACTGCATTTCATATTTCATTTTTCTCTACTTGTGTATTGATTTCATGCTTAGCTTAGACATTTTTGAAAAAATGTTAAAATTTTATTTTCTAGATTAGTTTTCATTTTGGTTTTTGATATATATGGATTAAGGGTGATACAACCACCCTGGATTTTAAAGTGTTATGTTTCAGTGTAGGCACAGTTCCACCAAGACATGTTGCAGTTCTCATGCACTCTACAATGAGTACATGTCCTCAAGTAGGAGCTAGATGTTATCCCCAACTTTTAGGGATAACTAAGGAGATGATTTCTCGAGACCCTTAGGTTGAAAACATGGAGTACCGAGAGACGACTCGACCAAAAATGTCCACTTACACAGATAGAGACCCACCTCACCACCACAGTTCCAGGTTCATCACGACGGTATCCACCGCATCTGCTGGCTTCCGGAAGACATTGGGTCTTGCTCCATGACCGCATCATTTCATTTCATTTCATGATTACATATCTATTTATGCTCATGATTATTATGTGCTCAAATTATCCTTGCTGTATTGCATGATTAAGCACAGGGGGAGATACCTTTATGAAATAAAGAACATATGGTTGCACTGGTTGTATGACTTCACCTCACATCACCTATCACCTGATATTTAGGGCCCCAAGGTCCTAGGTAAGTAGGTAGGTCATATTTCTTTCCTTGCATTTTCATCTTGATTTCTCATGATAGCTTAACTGCATTTCATATTTCATTTTTCTCTACTTGTGTATTGATTTCATGCTTAACTTAGACATTTTTGAAAAAATGCTAAAATTGTATTTTCTAGATTAGTTTTCATTTTGGTTTTTGATATATATGGATGAAGGGTGATATAACCACCCTAGATTTTAGAGTGTTCTGTTTCAGTGTAGGCATAGATCCACCAAGACATGTTGCAGTTCTAATGCACTCTATGATGAGTACATGTCCTCAAGTAGGAGCTAGATGTTATCCTTAACTTTTAAGAATAACTAAGGAGATGATTTCTCAAGACCCTTAGGTTGCAAACATGGAGCACCGAGAGATGACTCGACCAACAATGTCCACTTACACAGATAGAGACCCACCTCACCACCACAGTTCCAGGTTCATCACGACGGTATCCACTGCATCAGCTGGCTTCCGAAAGACATTGGGTCTTGCTCCATGAGGTACAAGCCATGCATTATGGTGAGTGTATTATGGTAATGTTTTCTTGGACATTATGCTATTTGAACTGTTTCACTTTGGTGGTTGACATTGCGCCCTAGTAAGTTGGTCACCCGTAGGGATAGGTTTGCTACTGGGAGGTCCTCTTGACTAGTCATTGTGTCATTACTAACCATACTTGTCACTTTCCACACTTCATCCCCTCATCTCCTTATATTTTGGGATTTTCGGGTGTATTGACCCAAGAAGGGGTTGTCCCTCATTTCATGGGAAGAAGGGGATGAAGGCCTAGAAGCTTGTAGCTGACAAAAGATAAAAGACAATCATTAACTGTCTATATGATCTCCCAGGTACCCCGAGGACAATGAAATTTCTCTCATAAGAAACTGATGGGACCCATGAAAAATAACTAATAACAAAATGCCAACCAAGGTGGAGCATGTGTGGGCATTGTTTTAAATGCTTAGGTAGCAGCCCCACACATGTTTTTAACTTGGGGAAGCATGATGTGACCGGGGTAGATTCAAGGTGGGAAAAAATTTTCATGCTTAGGTAGAAGCCTCATMTTGGATTCAACCTGGAAACATCCTAAAAGAATAAAAGGCAATAAATGGGCATGGRAAAAGGTTAGATTGAAAACGAAGGTGCAACACACCCTCTACAAAGGAACCCATAAGTGAGACACTACAATCTCTTGTATGCCATGAAMCCCATGCACAAAATTCTTCCCCCCATCCATGACACCTCATCCACATGACTTATAAATATTTCCCCTTGGGAAACACCCCTAAACTTGAGGTACGATTCACCCAATAGGTCATTTTTTCAACCCTCCCATACCTAAACTTGGTAAATTGCATAGATTCTTTGAGCACTTGTTTATTTTGATGAAGTGGTTTGGATGTACATGCTTATATGACTCTTTTATTGATTTGATTTACTCATCATGATGCATTTGACTTGAGATCCTTGGAGGGTGTATTCATTTGTCTTTGTAGGACCCAATTGGTGGACAATTTTGAAAGAACAAGCCTAGATTGGGCTTCCATGGGGCTTGATGCCCACAGGTTGGATTCCAAGGGCCCACACTCTGGATGATGATGACATGCCTTTGGAGTCCTAGAGCACACCTTGGAAGATCTTACCCATCCCCTACATGCCAAACGATTTGCTTGGAAGGGCCAAAATGTCACCTTTTGAGGACTTGATGTCACTTAGGGCCAGGTTGTGGTGGTGATGATGGACATTTGGAACATTTTTGAAGGAAGAGGCCCATGGATAATGGAATAAAGTATTTATTGAAGACAATTGGGCTTTGGAGGCCTAGCTCTCCCTTCTCCAACTCAATGACTTGACCAAAAGTTCCAAATGTTGCCAAAAAAGGGGGTGACGTCATGTTTCTAGGGTTTTTCTTATGTGCAAAATATGAATTAAATAATATCTCTTTTGTAAAGGGAAAAGACAAAGGATATTGATCCATTATCTTGTGTTTTACCCTAAGTATATTTGAAAAACATTTTTTAGAAATTTTTGTATAAATAGAGATCAACTCTATTTCATCTGGATCATAGCTCTCCTATTGTGAGAAGACATATTGGCTTAAATTTATGCCCTCTTATGTATTTTTGGTATATCTCTCTTGCCCAAATGATTCTTGGTGATATTTCTTGGTGAATGATTGAGTTAAAGTGGTGCACCCCTCTTGAAGGCCTATTTTCTTGCTCTTGGATGGTAATTTTCTTGATGAACTAGGGTTTGATCTCTCTCTCTCTCTCTTGGAAGTGGTAAGGAAAATATGCATTTGTTAGTTATTTCTTGCTTATTCTTGGTCATTGTTGGTTGAAATCCTAGGAGGAGTATGTTGTATACACTCTCCATTAAGCTTCATATTATTTGCTAAGTTTATAAGTCATTTTTTGGCAAGGGTTGCTAGGAGAAGTCCAAGTGTGTACACCCTCCTAGATTTACCCTAGTTTGATTGGCATGCTCTAGGGAGTAAGAGGATTTACACCCCTAGGGATTTTTTTTATCTAACTTGTGTTTGAAGGACTCCATTCACCCATTTTTTAAAGGCACTAATATGAATTTTTGCATTGGAGAAATAAATTATTTTCCTTAGTAAACATGATTTAGTGAGATATCAATCTTGTTCAAGTTGGAAACTTTTATGCATGATAAGTTCTTGTCAAGGCCACTAGGTTGTCTTGATTGGCTTGGTATTATTAGAGCTATAAATCATTACAATACACAGACACTAGGGCAGCAACAAATCTTTCTTTTGTTTACTAATAACTCACATATCAACCGTCATAAATTGCTAATATTTTGCCCCTACAATGTACTAGTCCTAGCGCACTTTTTGGGTGGATTACTTGCAATTTTTGGTTTCTGATTTTCCTGTTGTAACAACTTGTTTTCTACAGCCATAAGGATGATAAAATATCTCTGCAACACTTGTTTATAACAGCCTTACATTTATGCTAAATTCTTGCTCTTTCAATCTTGAGTTGTACTAGTTATACCTAGCTTAAGCTCTTGTCTCATTTACGTGACTTTTAGCTTTTTAGCAGCTCTAATAATCATTTGTTCACTGATATATATATTTATTGACTGCTGCAATTAAGAACAACAAGATTAAATTGTGTTTCCACCTAACATATAGCTTGTACACTTGGCTTTTCTTGTGTCTCAGGCAGGTACAAACACTTTCCACAGGTACTCAAAGACTTGACAAACTTAAACCATTTTYGAGACRTGCCATCAAAGCCATCTTCCACTTAACAACTTGACCTATAGGGGAATTAATATCATCATCACTTTTTGACTCATTTYCCCCTAGGGTCACTCGGGATTCCCCCCTTGAGGTGATCACTTCACCTCTAAAGTGACATGAATACCTATTTGAGGTGGTAGTGCGTAGGTGTTCTCTTAGTTGTCACCATATTGTGTTTTGGGTCAGGATTTTCCCAACCTACAACTTGTGCGATACCATGTGCTTTTAACCTTTCCATGAGGGTTGCTTTCTCTTCAACCTTATACTTAATAATATGTTCGTTTGAGTCATTCAACTTAACAACATTTGTAGCAACCATATTAGAAATATCTAAAATACTAGATGACAATTCTATCTTTTTCTTCACCTTTTCCTTGGATCTAGTTGGCCTCATCACTAATGACTACTTTTTTTCATCATACTTAAAATTATGCAAATTAAAAAATTCATCATCAAAAATGGGTTTTGAGGCTTCTTGGATTTTCTTCAATAATTATCTCTAGACATCAATTCCAAGAGCCAACTCAAGTGGTTGCTCAAACTCTAAATATCTCTTTTCCTTTTTCTTGAAGGAACTATTGATTGCATAAACAACCTCTAAAGGAATTGGATAAGGAAGGCTCTTACAATTAGGGTTTTATACAAGTTCAATTGATTTTTCTTTCTCAGTAGCATTCACTTTCTTCTTTTTCTCCTCTGTTGATATTTCATGCTCTCTTGGCCTCTTAAAACCATGGTGATCGTTTATCTCCCGACTCTACATAAGTATGAATAATTGATTTCAATGGTAAATCAATTGATTCACTTTTTCATATAGAGGTATATCAAGTGGGACTAGTATAGCATGTATTCCCCTTGAGAAATTATTTGGTTGTCGGTCTTCCCAATTGTTGCATTAATGAGAGTCTAGTGTGTCGAGAAGCTTGATGATTAAGAAATTACTAGTGCCAAAATTAGGGTTATTAATCCAATCAGAAAGAGGGAGTGTCAACTTGCAAGTAGCAGGTGGATTTGATCTAGATGTCATAGCGTCAATGATCCCCTAATCAACCTTCAATGAAGGTTGTTCTTCATCTCTTCTATAATTAACGTCATATTGGGTCCAACCTGGTAGAGGATTATCATAATCACTTTTATCAAATATTGCATCCACATCAACGTCTCTTCTTATTTTGGAGGCCTATGTATAGCCCTCAATGTTTCTAATTTTTTTCCCATCGGAATGATGTTCCTTGTGAAGATATTTGAATACTTCACTTCTATCATATGTTTTTGGATTGTAACAATCTAGGGCTTATGCTGTTCCCAATCCAAAATAATATATTCATGTAGATGTAGCCCTTGTATATTTGATGTTGAGAATAGATTGTCCTTTCAGTGACACATGCTATGGATAAAATTATTTTCTTTCTTCTCATGCACATCTCATGAGTATAAAAGAATTGGTGGCATATCTTCATCAATGTATGCTTTCCACACAATTTTGGAAAAAGACAAACATGACCTGAGAATCCAAACATCCTAATGTATGTGTTGTAGCACTATGTGAAGTAATATTGTTTTCCTTTGAAGATCCCTCTTGCTTGTTCAAAGAGGCTGTTGGGTACCTACTAGTTAACATATTCATTACTCCAAGCACAAAACAATCATGTCCCTTGTAGAACTCATGCTTTACTCAATGTCTCCATAAGCGTGTATGCCATAATTGTATTGATATTATCCCTAGTGTCATGTTTTCCTTTCTAGGGAACCCTATGAAGGTATTCCAAAACAATAGGGCATAAATGATATAACTAGTAACAAATTATTTCCATTGTTTTAAAATACAAAGAATTGTCCAATGAATTTCCTCAAATTAACCTCTTCCTAGTTGAAAATTGTTTGTCTTATCAACACTTCATGGATAACATGTATTATAAAACAAGGAATTCAATGGTGGATTCTTTCCCTAAGTGCATGGAAAACATCCAATCCACTTCTCTATAAGGTGATCCCAATATGTCCAACACATACCAATCACATTGCAATGGCTATTTTGGAAGTTTGTGCCTCTATACATTTATAAGTGCATAGGCACCCTGTTTTGAGTATAGGAATCTCATTGCATTGGCTATTGTAAAGTTCTTAGAATCTTGTGGAAGACAAAGCCTCATTTTAAAAGCTTCAAGGGTAAGCTTCAAGGGTAAGGATAGTGTCATGCTTATAAGAATCCATCAACTTAATAGTTCAATGTTTATTGTCATAGACCTTCGAACATTGCTAAATCACCTCCTAAAAATTGAAAATGTCAGGTATACAAGTCACTTGCACTAGCCTTGAACTTCATAGTTTGTTTTGTTTTATGTGTTACACTATCAGAGAATCCTGATACATATTGGACAAATGGAAATGATGCTCATGGGATGCCAAGATGATTATTATGTAACCAATGAACAAATCTTCCTTTCTCTATTTCTTTGGAACTCTATATGTTTTTGTTAATATATAAAAAGGATTCCCATAAAGCCCAATCCAGTTCTTTGAACTCAAATGCAACATTAATGCACATCATAGTCATTGGCATGATGTGATTTGTAATCCTACCACATATTGCATGATCATTGGTCCATACAACAATACACTTAACTTTCTTTGGTTGAAAGTAATTGTATTGGAGAATAAATTCCTAGTACTTAAAACCTTTTTGGCGATTGACGTGCCCATCAAGGTGGATCTCATGCACGAGTGCGTGTGTTCGAGGGAAAGTGAAACCTTCAACGATGGATTCCATGTGAACCGTTTCCCCCTGTTATCGTGCAATTTTTACTTTCCCCAAAGCCAAAGGCAAGTGAACAATAAATTGGCGTAACAGGAGGTTGTCCTAGCACTGTCACCTAAACAAGACACCTCTTTCTCTTTAGGGGTAGTACCCTAGGGGAGATGTCCTCAATGACCTGAGGGTTTGAGAAGGCTAAGGTAAGAGTATCAAGAAAGTCCCACCACTCTCACAGGTCACTCTGATTAGAAATTCCTAAAGGTTTCAATAAGATGAAGCAAAGTATTACTTAAGTGTACCTTCTCAGAACAAGACAACAAGAAAAAMACTATTTGCAAGTACCAAYTGATGTTAGTGCTTCATAAAACCAAAGAATTTGAATAAAAGCATAAGCTGATATAAAATATGAAGCAACAAAAATATTTATARCAACAATGTATATATAGTAATAGCTTCACAATTATGTCTCAATAAAGCTTCAATAATGACCAAAAATGATAACCTAAAATTGTCAAAATGATAGTATTTGTCAGAAGCAATGAAGGCAATGTAAAATCAGCTTTAAAACTTGCTTTTAAGGTTATTTTGTTGTTGTTATAGATGGTTGTAGCAATATTTTGCAACAACAACAAGATAGTTAGTAGGTTAGTCCAATCTAAGTTTAGAAATGGTTAGTAAAGATCTTGAAGTAGATGGTTTAAAGGTTGTTTTAGTCAATCAATCACTTGTAAGGTATGAACTAGTGCCTTTAGGGTAATGGAGTCACTATTGCAGCGACAATTCTTAGAGGGAAACAAATGATAATGGGTGAGCTAAAGAGAAGAGGGAGGATGGTTGAGGTGTTAGTAACCTAAGGTCTCAATCACCCAAAACCCTAGAAGGAAAAAGTTGCTAGGAAGTAGGTAACCCTAGGCCCTAGCGATTTTCCTTCTTTAGGTCAAGCTTGAAATAAAATATGAAATATTAATGAAGCAATAGTA
>JASDQU010336937.1:0-12594 GCA_032191745.1 Picea mariana | reverse complement strand
GTGGCGAGAGATCCTGCAGAGTCGGAGATCGGGGAACTGAAAGTCCCACGCACATGGCCAAGGGAATCACGATATCCCGATACGCGATTTCCCGACGGAGCTGAGAACTATAGTGGCAGACAGGTGTGAGAAGGCCAATACTTGTATGGAGACAGCGCCAGGTGGCATCGACATATCGCGAACTCGGAGGTTTGTGAGTCAGAGCTGCAAAGATTTACGTGCAGAGTTGCGAGGTCGCGAGAAGCGATGCCTTGGCGATCGTCAGATTAGCATGTGGGACCGCGAGAGCAAGTAGAGTATAGGTGGCAGGATATCGCGAGTCCAAAGGAGGTGCACCCGTTGACATTGCAAATGCCGAAACTCCGATGGGAGGTTTGGCTACGGTCACGCGGGGACAGGTCATATGGATCATGTTTTAGCCGGTAGGGGCTAGCTCCCAGGAGAAGGAGCTCATTACATATCGAAATATCGGAGATTCTGACGGCAAGGAGTTTGTGCATATCGAACTTGCGAATCCCAAATCCCTGAAATCCCGAAGCCCCATCACATACCTCCATTACCTATCCCTTGCCTTCATGTCCTATCCCCGTGTCATGCCAACTTACATTTTCTCCCTGGCCCCTCCCCCCACACAGCCTCTCCTCATCCCCTATCCACATCAAGCATGTTGAGTCACCCCTGCCTGATCACCGTCCATTCACCACTTCATGTCAAGTCCCCCAGTCACCACGACGGCCTCCACGTCCGCCCGCTAGTCCTACCATGATTTCTCCAAATAAGATCCAAATGGCAGAATGAGAAGGCTTCCATGTCCTGTAGGTACAGAGTCGGCCGGGGCCTTTCCCGATTCTAATGAAACAGTTATTGCAGCAGTTGATGGTGGTTGGACATCGTTTCCACCATAAATGGAAAGTCCAGAAACGACTGTAAGCTTGTCAATTCATTCATAGGTCCTTTTGGAGCGCGATTGCGTCTGACTGAAGTTCATGACTGTCCAGAGACTACTGGCGCAGTAAACATGCAGACGTTATGTCTTCAATGCGATGTCTCGAATTGGTTTCTAGGTTTTTGCTCGTAGTATTTAGAGATTTTTCTCACATTTTTGTAAGCATCGATGGTTGAGCTGAGCTCCCGGGGTTGTAATGTTTTAATGAAGCACTGATAATCTAGTTATGTATAGACTTTTGAGACTTCTTGCCTTATAGATGTCAGTTTCTTTTACATCTTTGTTAAACTGTGTTAGAGCAGCTCAGAATTGGAAGATCCAGTCGAGTTGTAGCTGTTATAGGATGATGTATGTTGGATCATTGTAATAGTTACACCGTATCTAATCAGTTCTTGTGATTTTTCCCAGTGCTGAGTGACTTGGAATTAGGGGATCCAGTCAAGTCCCCTTTCGGTTTCTTGAGACCATGAATCAAGAGGATCTTGCATTCAGAGTCTTTCTTTTGCAAACTGCTGTAAGCCTGTTGCCCAAGGCCATTTGTTCATCCTTATTATCAAGTCTTCCTCCTATTCATCTTTTAATCAACCCACTGGCTGAAGTTAGGATTCCAGACCTCCATTGTTCTTTACATACCAGACCCAGTCCCTGAGTTAGAATGATATTTCCTTGAGTCTTTACCTCCATTTGATCACCCTCATAAACAAATCGTGACATTAAACTGATGGGTGTCGGGCTCTGCTCCTGCAAGCAATCCGGTAGTGACTTCCGACGCTAACACCTTCTACAATGAAAATATACACTATGATAACCCCAAGAGTTTGGAGGAGGCCATAAGGAGAGAAAAACATCTTTATGACTAGAGAAGAGGGAGACCAATTTTCCAAAAATCTTGGAATGACAAGATGAAGAGTAAGAAACAGAAAAGAAAGAAAGGTTTTAAGCCACCTGTTTTCAATAACAACTCACAAGAAAATCAACAAGGTTAAACAACTGTAAATGAGCCTAGAATGGAATATTCATTTGGAAAAAAGCCAAGAAATCAACCTATATGATGTTGGGGATGTGAGGGACATCACTTATATAGGGAATTCCCTTACAAAGGAGAATGAACAAGGACTATCCAAAACATTCAGGAGCTGAAATAGTTGAAACATGGGAGGAAAAATGCCAAGTATTTATGAATCCTTGGAAAACAAATGCTAAGAATATCAATCCACCATGATTGAAGTGAAAGGTAATATTGATAACCAACCCATAGCAATTTTAATTGATTCTAGAGCTATCCATAGTTACATAAACTTTAATAGTGTTGGAATATTTTACTTACAAGGGAGTAAGCATAAGAAATATTGGTTAGTTCAGTTATCCACAGGGTATAAGAGGAAAATTAGTGAGTTAGTTAAAGATTTTCCAATAGACATGAATGGACTAAGCACAATGGATGAGCACCAAAGATGGTACATCCTGATGTGTGCAAAGGGTTCATCTCTCGATGTTACAATTGAAATTGGGTATATATGATGACTATTTAGTAGGGATAGTCGACCACCATGGGTGGTGGAAAATGGGATCATTTTTTAATCATGAAAAATATGGTAGATCTAAAGGTTCCAAATAAGGCATATGTGAATTGGAAAATGGGTTCTAGTATGAGGAAGCTGCTTGTGGCCCGAACGGACCTTAAAATCCTCCCAATTGGTTGGTCCCATGAATGAAAAATTTATTGTCTACATAACTAATTTTGGGACTGTACAAAGTATCTTGAGGTTGGCCTTCATGAGCACAACTGTTCTTAAAAGGGTTACTAGTTCCTGGACCATAATTTACTCTTGGGGGAAACATATTCCCTTGAGGGTAGTTGTCGAGGGAAAATGTACTCCTAGAAGAATTATTTTTTCCCATAACATAATTATGCCCAGTGGGAATGTTTTTGGAAATGGGGGCATACCCCATATGATGATTACCCATTGGAAAAAAAAATTCTCTAAGAGGTGTGCCCCTTAGGTGCGGAGGATATAGGAAAGGATTACTTCTCACGCAATTTGATACATTTCCCCAAGGGGTGTTAGATTTCCAAGAAATGTTGTTTTCTCCAATATGAATCCGAGCAGTTCCAGACCCACTATGGAGGTTCCAAATAAAGGGAATCAAACATTTGGAATTGTTGGGATACCTATAGGGATACCAAAAGAGGATGGAAAACCCCCACAAACACTAGAACTAAGGACTTCCTCCCCATTGAACATAAATCCCGACATCGTTATCCTAAGGGATGGGATGGGTGTCATAACAACATATCTTATCATTGAATGAAATGAGTTTATTGATGTCATTCCCCATATTAAGAAGCCATATGCACTAGGAATAGATGGAGGAGGGTTGATGCCATTAATAGAAGGTAAGGGTGACACTATAGAAGTTCCCCCTATAGCACTAGATGACGATGTGGAATATTACCTCTGACTCGATAAGTCACCCATATCAGACATTATGAGAGGATTACTAAAAAAATAAAGAGGGTGGAAAAAGTGTTCGACAACTACCAAGAGTAACGGGTGGAAGGGATCAATCAAAGGAGGGTTGAAGTTTGGTAGAGGAATTTCATCGACTAATTCAATCAATACTTGTTCATTCCCCTCATAGTCCCGTGTGTTCCCTATAAGCTCTGTGTTGTCCCTAGTGGACATTAATCTATATTTAATGGGTAGTTTTTCCTCCCCATTAAGGGAAATACCATGTTTTCTAGGAGACCAACAGATTCGTTGGTCTGCCATGGTGAATAAATATGTAATGAAAAATAACGATAATTAACCTAAGAAAAAATAGACATGAAACCAATAGAGCACACTACTAATAAATATCAACCGACAATAAGCAAAAAATGGGTAAAATCAGACTTTTTTAAACCAACCCTTTGGGGGATATCAAGTCCCCAGAACATTGGCTATCAAAGGTGTGAGGAATAGTTATGGTAACCCTACCGTGAAAACCCTTACCGGTGCAAGGACCTTCATTAATATAGGCACCCTCGAGGGGATTGAAGCAGAAGTTCAACATTTGTCCCAGGTATCGCAAGTACTTTCCACTTGAAGTCACCTATGTAGGTACCTAGGAAAATATAATAAGGTTACCACTTGACAACAGAATGGTCGGGCAGTCAGCCTCACATAGAAACACATGCATGGGAAGGGTAACAAATCCCAAAGCCTTGATAAGTGATACCTCCCAGAGAGGTGTGAGAACTTCCAAAATCCCCAATAGTGTCGTAGTCCATGTAGCTCAACACACACTAAGACAAGTAGAGAGGAGTATCCCTCCACTTGCCCCAACACGAACTACTCCTTGACTCCCATGTTAGAGGATATTCCGACTCACTTTTTGTAAAAAAGTATTTTTCACTCATTAATGACTTCAACATTTGGTTTTGTGGGTTTGGAAAATCAACTCCCCAATCCTACACTAAGGCCCTAAAATCATATGCTATGTTGGTTTGGTAGAAAGAAAAAGAATAGAATAGTTTTTAAATTAAGCAATATTTTTCTTATTTTTTATGATTACTCAAGGGAGTGGATGCCACTTTAGTGATGTTTGAGACTCTTTTCAAATCCAAAAAAATATAAATAACGAAAATTCAAGAGATGAAATTTGTTTCTTCTTCGATACAAACTATCTAAGAGAAGGAATAATAAGTTTATTTTTCTCAATTTAAAACAATATATAAATCACTCAATTCCAATGAACTATCAATGTAAAACACACAATCCCAATGAACCATCAATCCAAAACACTCTTGATATGAAACAAGATTTGTCCCTTTTTTTAATAAAAAAAACACAAATGCAAAATTAAAATAAAAATTCATGCAAAATGTTTAACTCAAATTAAAAGACAGAAAAAACACACTAATCATATCAACAAACTAACCATGCATGCAAATCATCCTGCATAAAAATCAACCATGCATGCAAATCAAATATATGATCAATTATACATGCAAATCAACCATGCATGCAAATCAACTATCCATACACATCAACCATCCATGAAAATCATCTCATGCATGCAAATAAAAAATGTGTATAAATCTTCTATTCATGAAATTTAGTATGGAAACCATCCCATGCATGCAAATAACCAATCTGTATAAATCAACTATGCATGCAATTTAATAATACATGCAAATCATCTCATGCATGCAAATAAGAAAATTGCATAAATTAGCTATGCATGCAAGTTAATCACGCATGAAAATAAAAAAATTTATCAAAGCATTCATACGACAAAGTAAAACAAATTAACAATTACAAAGAAAAGAAAATTAAAAATAAAACATACATATCAAAAAGAAATTAGTTGAAAAAGAAAAGGTGAATGGGAGGAAGTAGACTAGCCACGCACAAACACTTTTTTAGAGAGTAGAGAAAGAAAAGGAAATTAAATATAAAGGGATATTTTGGGTTTAGTCCCCAATATGGTTCCCAATTATGTTATGGAGATATCCCTCCTATGAATAAGTGGGTTCTCTCTTGGATATACCTTTGATGCAAGATATAGAACCAATATATAATATTATTTTTTAAGATTTAATTATATTTTTTTCATTTTATACTAGAGGGAAGAGACCGATATCTTATTAACTGATAATTAAGTGTTTGACTGACATAGCTCTAGATATCCAAGTTTGATTTTTGGTATCTTCGTCATGCATGACAAATAAATACTAATCTACAAATCCTTTTAAGAGTTAGAGAATCTTGAATCCAATAAGATGTACTTTATTCAATAATGAAACACAAATCATGTAATCGAAAAGATAATTATTGGAGGGGAAACATAACATTGATATATATTTGATAAAATAGGGAACCTTACATCAAGCTTGAATCCTTTATTCCTTTTGTTTCATTTCTCATTGTTCCTTGCCTTCACTCTTCCTTCACCATCACTCTCTTGGAATACTAGTGATTTTCTACCTAGTATTGGTTAACTAGTCATTCAATCCATATTTGACTAGAGATTCTCAAGTGGAGTTAATTAGTCTTATCCACATGTGAGGCCCACTCCTGGTGATGATTCCAAGGAAGGCACACACTCTTGTTGATAATTACAAGGAAGGTATGCCCTATTGATGATAATTCCAATGTATGCATGCAATACTAGACTTCACTTAATCGTGAAATAGGAAATATCTCCTAAAATCAAAGAAGGAAGAACTCTTCATCCTAGTAAATAGAAATTTACCTAATGGTGGTTTATGAGCCCGTGGTTTTGGAAACCCATCATATTTTCCTATCATATTACATGGTAGGTATTTTCCCATGTTTTAGAAACCCATGGTATTTTCCCATTGTATTGTATGGTAGGTATTGTCCCATGGTTTTAAGAACCCTTGTTAGGTACATGTGTATGTATAATGTAGTACTCCTTTTGAGAAGGTCCTCTATGTGCCCCTAGGGTGGAAAATATAATTGTAACAAATGGTTGTTTCTCTTCTTCAAGAGAAAATGTGTTATTATTGGTCCATGTCTTGGGTTTCATGGTGATTCACCTTCAATTCATAGTATTTATACCATCTTAGGCCCTTTTATATCCACTATAATATCGTGTGGGGAAGTTACTAGAGAGAAGAAAGGAGGTGTCCCCAATGGGTCCAAAACCATGGACCCCCCACCCTCAAGTGTGTGGGTTTATTTCTACTCTATGTAAGGACTCCTCTAAACAAATTTAATCTTCCCATATTTCTTTTATGAAGTTGCATGGAATAATTTTTCATAAATATCATCATAGATATGATTTTACAAGGACCCCTATTTTGTTTTCCTGGGATGAGACTCTTGAAGGCTTTCAAATATTTTTTATTTTCCACTTAGCAGAGTCACCATGCCTCTTCTACTACAAGGTCTTCTTCTCATGCAATAAATTCCCAATAAATTTCAAGTTTAATCATTTCCTTTGTTTTCAAGGCAAGATCAAATAATGTGTTTAAGATACTAATACAGTCTTCAAGGCCAGTAGGTAAATCTAGTTATACTAGATACCTATGGGACTTTCAAGTTTGAAATGGAGTCATTAAAATATATTTCTTTCATTTCCACAATGGAGTTTTAAATATTGATCAATTTCTCGTCATGGAGGAAATATCGACACCAAGAAAATTCCTTGAGAAAATCAAGGAGCACCCTCCATTCTTATAGAGTTGATACTCCTCTCTATCAAATACTAATTTATTTCGTATGATTACTTGATGTTTTAACATAATTATATGCAACAAACCCACATGAAATATTTTTTAACTTCAAGACATTAAACCAAAGATCTCCAACTAACCATATATTCCTTAACCATATATTCCTTAAGCACAATCCCACCTTAAAAGGGACTCATATATTCCTTAAAAACAATCCCACCTTAAAAGGGACTCATATATTCCTTAAGAACAATCCCACCTTAAAAGGGACTCATAAGATTTACTCAGAGGATAAATATGAAGGAAAATGTTTATAATATATTTTTTTCTATCAAAACATAGCTATTTTCCCTCCTTCACATGATGTAAGAAACAAAAAAAAACCATGACTTTGTAATAAGAAAGTAAATACAAAATATGAAAGAGATCTTTTATAGAACTTCAAATAATTTGTATTATCACTCAAAAGGGTTTTAAAAGAGTAATTTTTCCAATATTCCACTTGCTAAGAATAAAGATAAAACCATAAAAGATAAATGAGACTTGAATACTTCTTTATGGAGCTTATTCAAATAAAAAGTCCCATATGTTAATCATTCAAATTGTTTGAAACCCTATATCTCCATGGCTTTATTCGTATGACTAATATTTAAACAAAAAATCAAAATGTTTTTCTTGTGAAAGTTTGTATGTGGTTCCTCTAGAATTGGAATATTAGGGAAATATTGGAGACGAAAAACAAAGATTTAATCATTGCATAGTTTTGATGTTCTATACATATCATATATATACCAAATTACAAAGAAAATAGAGAAAGGAATAAAATGGATAGGGAAGTGACATATGACTATTACTCATAGTATAAGGAGAAAAAATATGCTCTAAAGTGAACCCATTCTTTGTTGAAGAATCCTCCTTTTAAAATCACTCCAAGATTTCCAAAGTCAACCAAGAAAACACAATGACCATAAATGTATTATATTCAAGTGGCTTTAGAAACTATGACTCTGGCTTGATCTACCTATTCCTTGATGTAATCATGAAGTGTGCTCATAGTAATTTCTATTTTAGTCATAATGAAAATATTTCATCTTTATTGTCATACTACATCATGAAGTGTGCTCATAGTAATTTCTTTTTTAGGCATAATGAAAATATTTCATCTTTATTGTCATATAGGATGCAATACTTTTCTTTAGACATAGATTTATTCTCTACATTTTCCATGACAAAGTCTATGAAGTATCCTCTTATTTCCACCTCTAGGAATTTTTTGAGAAAATAGAATTTTTCACCCAATAAAATTTTTCTCATGTTTAGTTTTTCCTTGAATTGTTTTTTGGTAAGGCCATTATCATCCTACATGAGGGAAAGGCTCTTAAAACTTTTCATAAAATCAAATGCTTTAAGAAATATTTAACTCTTCATTTTTTTTTAGTACAAATTCAATTAGTTTATGAAATATGCCAATTATGCTATCCCTCCCTTCATGTACTTTAATCTATTATTTGAAGAGAGGTTTGTTGAGCACACACTTATACTGAGAGAGGATGAATCATTATAAGGCTATCTTTTTAATTTTATCATCCATATACCATAATGAACATAATGAAGAATTCAAATAAATTCAACAAACATAAGGCATAGTGATCCAGGTGGATATCCGTGGCCACCCACCTATTCCAACTAGCTACAAACAATGTTCTGAAAATTGACTATTTTTAACAGTTTTTTGGTTCCTAAACTTTCGAGGCCATTTTGAGGGCCTAAATGAAGTTTTTTTTCAGGATAGAGCACCTCAATAGTAGCCAAAGGCTTTGTTTGAGCCCCCAAAATCAATCTCCTCGAAAATACCTTTATAATGAGCCATCTTTCTCCCCAAACAGAGATCGATTGACAAAGTTATGCCCCCAGGAAGTTGATACACAAAACTACCCAAAATGAGGTTCACAAAACCGCTGCATTTTCATCTTCCGGGGTCAGGGTTTTGGATTTTATTTATGTTAAAAATTCCTTTAGAGCGTCATTGTAATCATGTTCTTGTGAATGAGCATAGCCATCACATATCTTCTCAGAGATAAGATGCCACCATTCTAGTGAGTCTTTCACTCTGTAATTTTACAGTGTGTACATTTCGCTCATTAATAGAAATTGTGTATTGTTGTATCTATGTGCTTATATCTCTAATATATTTATGTTATATTGTTGGATATATGATACATCTTTTTAAATCTCTTTATTATATCTCTACTCTCATTTCGTGCCGAAAATAATTTGGATCAGTGGTGTTAGAGTAGGATCATTTTTTAGTGCATGTCCTTGACAAGGTCCGAGCATAGCAAGTTGGGTCTCAATATTTTCTCTCTTGAGGAAAATCGCTCTCGCACGCACAATAAACCCTCCATGGCAGAAGAAAAGAAAAACGATCGAGCAAAATATTCTATCAATCTGTTGCTTGAGCAAGCTCTCACACGATAGAGGGATGATATGATGGAGAATTTTTCCCACATCCTTCAACGCCTCCTGATAACAACAAGAACGTCTTCATAAAGAGACCACTTTTGAACAACCTCTCCTTTAAAGGTACAAGAAAATTTTGATATTCTTGTATTTGAAGGTCAAATAGATGCAGATGCCCTAGAAAAATGGTTAAATATGCTAGAAGGTTATTTCTTTGTTCACAATTTTTTCGATAGAGAAAATATCACCTTCACACTCCTTAAGCCTCTCCCCCATGTCAAACATTGGTGGAGAACTTACTAGGAGAAAAGTTCCACATAGGATTTTGGAATATATGGGGCTAAGCCCACTTGGGATTTTTTTGTGGATAAGGTCAAGGAACAATATTACCTTGTTGGTAACTATGATGACCAAAACATGAGATGGACCACATTGCGCCAAGAGAGGGGGAAAGAAGTGCCGCAGTTCACCAATACCTTCCATACCTTTCACACCAACATGGGTATAAAATACGTCGAGCGACATTTGGTTCTGACATACCATGGGGCTCTACACAGATACATCCAAACTAAAATGGATTTTATGGACATCTCATCACAAGGTGCTGCTTATCGAAATGTTGTTAAAATCGAGTAGAAATTTAAGCACCGGAACAAATGAGAGTTCAAATATGCAAATCCACAAAAACCAAATAATGGTAAAGATGAACCTAACAACTAGCCTTCAGAAAACCAATCCAAGACACATAAAAAGAAGAGTAATAGAAAGACGAAAAAGGACACTAGAAATTGGTGTGATTTCCACAAAAATCCCCTGGAACAACAATGATGAATGTCACTCAAAATAGTCATTGGTGGCTAAGATCAAAGACAAGGAGCTAAACCCTGATTCAAAATCTGATGTAAGTACCAATCTACATGAGACATAAATCTCTTTTGTTGTTTGTAGGAACTAACCTACATGAGACATTGATCCCCTTTATTGTTTGTAGGCACTGACATACATGAGAAATTGAACCCCTTTGTTGCTTATTTCTTTACAGACATTGTTCTGTGTTATTTACTTCTTCTTTCATTGGATCTGCTCTGTGTTATTTACTTATTCTTTCTCCACATGCACTATGTCTTCTTTACTTCTTGTTTTTTTTATATCTGCATTGTACTCGCTTCTACTTTTTCTCGATCACTCGCTCCTTTTTCTTTTGCCAGAACTGCTCGACACTCACTTTTTATTCTTTCACAATATTTGTTCAAATTTCTCTCCTTATTCTTTCACTATATCTATTTGGATCTTTCTCCATCAACTTTCTCTCTATATCACCAAATCTTCTTTCTTCTTCTTCTATTTCTGCCTTAGATCTACCTTTACTAGATCTTCTTACTTCTTCTTCAATTTCTTCCTCAGATCTGCATTGTTCTTACTTCTTCTACTTTCACACTTTAGCTTTCTGTTTATTTCTGCTGAACTTTTCTCCCTACTTCTTCTTCCTCTGCCTCATATCTGCACTCACTCCTTTTTCTTTTATTGGATCTATTTTATAAAATGTCATATATGATCTTTGCCAATATTTAATTGTTGCTCCTTAAATAATCTTCAATCGTCACACCTCAAATGATATGCATAGGAATATTACATTTTCAGCCACACACATGTTTTCTCATAACCCACTTCTTTATTTATACTTTTCCATAAGATTTACATGAAAAGTCATGCTTTATTTGAAGAGTAACAACTTTTATTAAATAATAATTGATATCCCCCTTTTTAATTTTTAATTAACTTTTTACCATACCATGGGTAAAATACCACCATGGTTTGTAAATTCATGTGCACAAACCAGGTGCACTTTCATGTTTACCCTTTTTAATCCATTTTCATGTTTACTTCACTTTTATGTAAACTACACTTTCACTTTTACCTTTTTATTTAATCCAATTTCATGTTTACTCCTCTTTTACATAAACTCCACTTCCACCTAACTTTTCAATTTTGTTATTTACTAAATTCATATTTATTTTTACTCCACTTTCATTTTTACTCCACTTTTACGTAAACTCCGTTTCCATTTAACTTTTCCACTTTTGCACTCATTAAAGTCACATTTATAATTGATCACTTACTAACCTTTGAAATAAATGACAATATTTTATTCAACAAGGTTCTCCTTTTGCATTTTATAGTCAATCACACCACTGTGTATTTTCAAAAATGTGTCTACAAGTCTCTCACTAAAACTTATATCTTTTGAAGATCAATATTGAAGGATTGTTTAACCAAAATAAACCTTCTAGTAAGCATGGAAGCTTTGCTAGTAATCTCATATAACTCAAAATAAACATCATCCTATCCTCACAATTGCTCGATACAATTTTGTAGACTCTAGAAAACAATTATTGGGTTCCTTTTCCTTTGGGATATCTATTTATATTTTCCTCCTAGCTTTCTTGAGGATATTTAATAGTGATAAATTGTGCAAATAATGGTTTAGAACTTAATACAGGTTCAAAATAAAAAATCCTCCTCTTCAATCTAAGTGTTTCTTCTTGTTTCTCACTTACAAAATGCTTCAACATTTTCCTCGTGGACTCATATATTTTCAATGCATCGGTTATACCCAAACCTTGAATATAAAATAATCATTTTGTTCTTATAATGGTATATTACATTTAATTTTGACCTTATTCTTTTGAATCATCCTGGTTTTCTCGTCATAGCTTCCATGGTGCATAGTTTCCTACTACATAATTTCCTTTCTAATCATTTTTTTACTTCTAATCATTTTTTTACTTTCAATATATGTAATCATCTACGAAAGAAACATGTAAGTGTCATAAGAAATTTCCATATCATTCATTCTCAATATGTTCTCCAAGTTGGTCCCATTTATCATTAGTTGGTCCCATTTATCATCATTTGCATACCTCTTCCTCTTCCTCTTAGGAATGGTGGAAATGGATTTCTCTATACCTTTGTTAAAATTATTAAGGCCCTCATCACCATC
>JASDQU010336936.1:1199-12611 GCA_032191745.1 Picea mariana | reverse complement strand
CTTCCACGTCTCCCAAAGGTGTGTATAAGGCGGCAACACACCCCTTTAACAACTTCTGCGCTAAACTTGGCGTGACTCGGCTGAGTGCAATTACCTGCCGACCGCTGATCTGTTTCGCAAAAAGGACCTTGGATGCTGCCGACGACACTTTGCCCGCTTGCTTGACCTGCTACTTGGAAAAACAGGGATTCTCTTGTGCTACGCTTGATTATTTCGTGCAACTTGCGGACCCGAATGCTCTCGAGCCCATGACAAGAATTATCGCTAACAGATGCCATGTGGTGTGATGCACCTGAATCTACAATCCAAGCATCGAGAGAGAAGTTAAGGGCAGTCAAAGCATGGCTAGAATTACCTTTCTTGGGGTTTTGATCTTCTAGCATCTTCATCTTGGAAGTAAGTGCATTTCTCCCCTTTTCTCCCCTTTCCTTCTTTGGATTTGCATGTGCCTTCCCTTTGTCTTTGTTTTTAGATTTCTAATTTTGGTGACTGCTACCATCTTGCACAGCAAGTGCATGTGCCTTTGAGCCTTTGATTTTTCCCATGTTGATGAGCTTGTTTTTCTCTTGCGTTAGAGACTCGATAAAGACCTCAAGAGAGGGCATGGTCTAGGTGGCTCCAGAGGCGAGCCAAATTGAATGAAATGTGGATACAAACACTGAGTATTCCGGACCAAGTTTGGAAAGAATGGTAAGAACCTTTTTTTTCTCATCCTTAGATTTATCAACCCCGCAAGCCTTGAGTTGCGACAACAAATGCTTATATTTGGTAAGAAAAATCTTGGAGATTGTCAAAGGTTTTTGGATCCAAGGTCAACAATTCCACCTTGTGCTTCCATGCAAAGAAATTGTATGGTGTAAGAATTAATTCTTTTGGAAATTCGATTTTGCCGCTATCTTCAATCTTTTGTACCTGCAAAAAGAGTCTAGTGTGTCTTTTTCCTAGCAATCTGTTAGCTCTGATACCATGTAAATGTGGATGAATCTGCATAGATAAGATCTATCTAGCAAAAGACATACATAGTTTGCAAAAAAGAGAGAAAAGACGAAAACGAGAGAGAGAGAATCAAAGAATTGTACTAACTGAATGAAAGAATGATACAATTCAAGTGATATACGCTACATAGCTCAACTAATGCGCCATAATGCATGAGCTAATGTGTCGTAGTGGTGGTCTAGAGTGATCTGGACACACACCGACAATCACAGGAGTTAACTGCCACCTAGTCTAAGTCAACTAGCCTCTTAGTCCTCAGTTAACTGACTATATCAGAGTGAAATGAGGAGGAGATCAATGAAGCATCAGTAATGCGACAATCTGGTGATAATCCCAAGGACAATGCACATTAGTAGTGATGATCCCAATGTTGCATGGTGATGGAACCAATGTTGCACCAAGACTCCACTCAAGTGATCCAACTGAAGTGTGAATTGAAGAGAATATTCCCCTAGAATGTAGGAAAATGAATATTCTCCCTAAAATGTAGGAGACTGGATAATGATTAATAAACATAGGGTAAACCTTTAGAAAAAAAAATCCTAGGTGTGTGTGAAGTATCTCCAACATTACTCTCAATTTTTGGTGGTTGATTTTTCTGCTGTAACAACTTGTTTGCTACAAACATAAGGCTGGTAAAGTATCTCTGTAACACTAGTTTATAACAACCTTACATTTGTGCTAAAGTATTGCTCTTTCAATCTTGAGTTGTACTAGTTATACCTAGCTTAGCTCTTGTATCGTTATCTTGACTTTTGACATTTATTTAGCAACTCTAACAACTATTTACATGCTGATATATATCTTTGTTTACTGCTGCAATTAGGGGCAACAAACTTAACTTGCTTGTCCACTTGATATATTACGTGTATACTTGGCTTTTCTTGTGTCTCGGGCAGGTACTATCATCATCCGCAGGTGCTTGAACTTCTTGGAAACCATTGATTACTATCGAGACTCGTTTCCAACCCTCCTTCCATCTAGCAACTTGACCTATAGGGGCATTCATCTCATCATCTCACTTTCCATGTCATTCCCCCCTAGGGTCACCCGGGATTCCCCCCTTGAGGAGATCACTTCACCTCTAAAGTGACGAGAATCCCTATCTGAGGTGACAGTGGGTAGGTGTTCTCTTAGTTGTCACCATATTGTGGTTTGGGTCTGGCTTTGTCCAACCTACAACTTGTGCGATAACAGGGCTCTCAGAGCTAAGCGAAAGTTGTTTTCACTTCCTAGTAAGATCTTCCTCGATGAAGATCTCAGTGGATCACAAGTTGCGGAGCTCAAATGCTCTAGGGAGAAGGTTATAGCAACACACCAGGCAGGGAAATGGGCATTCATTAGGAACCTCAGAGCAATCATCAGAGACACTTTTCCACTTGGATGGGTACCTCCATCTGGGGATTCCAAATGACGGGCTCGATGGGAGAGACGACAAGGCACACGTATTTCCATAAGCTGTTGGAACGACAATGGGTCTTTCTGGTCATCGTCGGGTCATTGGACATCCTATTCATTACTGAGACACACGAGATCCTTGTTCACCCTCTCCTGAACATTGCATGATACTATCGGTTTTTAGCATGTAGACGAGATGAGGAGTTCGGGGGGTATCAAAGGTTTAGGTGGAGTTGCTTGCTTCATTAGAGAATCCCTCCAGAGCAAGGTCTCCTTGGTGGCACAAATGAGTTTGGTATTTTTTTGTGGGTTTGGGTTTGTAGTGTTTCCCCTCTCCCAAGGGACATTCACTTTGCAGTTTGTTACTTTCCTCCAATATCTTCATCATATGCCGTTCATAATGGGCCTGACAGTGATCCCTTTATTGATTTATATGCTAGTATCACCCAGTACATGGCGGTTGGGGAGGTGGTTCTCCTGGGTGACTTCAACTCTTACACCAAATCCCTCCAGGTTCCTCTCCTTGACCAACCAGATGACATGTTTTGTATCCAGGAGATCGATCCAGAATTAGTGGGGCTTCATTGGATGTCCGATGATGCATTGGGGCTTGTTATCTCTCAGATTCTCCCTAGAGGAAAATTCCAACCTCTCCAAGGGGAAAACCTAAGGACACCGACAAGCAGGCTGCCCACTTCCACCTCCACAGCCTTGCTTCTGCACTTCTAGTCTAGGGTCACTAACTTAAGGAGGGGATCCTATGTGGTCACGTTGAGTCCTATTGTTGTAAGTAAGAAAGGGCGAGGACAAGGATTAGCGTTGAATCGGTCTTAACTTTTCTAAAGGTTTGATTCACTGAAACAAGAGAAGACAATACCAGATGATGTTCATTCACAGTCTATCATTCACAACAACCCACATGGCAAACTGTGAAGTGTCTCTTATGTGTTTGTTTAGTTGTCTCACATGCATCAAGGTTTATTCATTAACTAATCATTCAAATGCTTGAAACTAAAGATATTCTAGGCAATACCCCAAAAAAAAGATAAAAAGGCTTTAGTCAAGGGTGTGCCATATGCTACAACCCTTAGATATACCTGCAGGTTCCGACACCCACGGTAAGAGAGAGTAATCTTCCTGAATGTTGTTTTTGGTGCATTGTAACAGTTTGACGACCGAATGGTTGGTTTTAGGAAACTTAAGGGGACTTCCTATATACACGAAGGTACGTAGAAGTGAAACTCTAGGTTCAGGTGTTGTCTAATGCAATACTACTCAAGTGGGTACTAGCAGGGGTTACACGGACTTCCAACAGGGAGAGATACAATCTCTAGGCAGCCCTCTGAAATCCCAATGTATCCTTGCATGTATTAATCTCAAACTGCAGTTTTAAATGCTAAGCGACAACTCCCTATTGTTATTTATAACACCGAGTGCACATATTCTAGCCTAGATTACTAAGGGTCTTGCCTAGACTTATGACAATCATCACCATTGCTTGCATGAAATGCTCAAAAGAAAAATCATTCACATTAGTGTATTATTCATTCATTGGTTGTATAATATTGAAATAACACATTTATTCATCAATTGCAAATGATAAATAAAAATACAACACAAGATCCAATTCAAGTTATGTTTAATCCAATGATGTTTTGTTTATACACTCATTTAGAAGATGAGCTTTTACTCTGTCCCAAACCATTCACAAATCAAATCAATACATAATGAATGACCAATGAGAAGCAAATTCTAGGTAAAAATGTTCTTAGTTCATAACTTAATCACCATCATTGTTATACATCATTTTTATTACTTGCTTATATTCATCAATGAGGTCTCCAAGAAATAAAATTAGAATAGTGTTGATGTTTTGTAGCTTCGGGTAGGTATTCTCACATGGCCCTAGGTGTTGGGCATGTTGGAATTGTCGTGGGCACCACATCACACTTTCGGTTTGGTGAAACCCCCCTTGAAATGAAGATTGGGTTTCATGGGTTTGGTGATGGGCTTTGTGGATTTGTGTTGGGGCTTCACACCCACAAGAAATTCTAATTTGATGTTGACTTGTGGAGGGGCTTCTACGATGACCCCTAAGGACTGTATATAAAGGAGAGAGCTCATTGTGACATTTCATTATGTGTAGTGTGTGTGGAGACATGATGGAGTTGGTATAAGTGAATCAGCACTTGTGTCGAGGAGCTTGGTGATTTCAGCAAAGGAATTTCTGCAACTATGGAAAATCTGGCCTAAGGTTGAGGAATCTCTATTTTCTTTTCTTGGCAGGGAAAATCACACCGCACGTGTGGGAGAGAGAGGTAGCTGAAGAAAATGAATCGTACAGAAGTATATGCGGATTGTAGTGGGAATAGTCATGTATGTATGCGGGTTGCAGTGGGCACAATCGTGTATGTATGCGGGTTGCAGTGGGCACAGTCGTGTATGTTCGTGGGTTGCAGTATGGCCAATCACATACATCCGTACAAGGTTTCTGAGCAAGAGCAAGTCCGTACAGGATGACATCAAGAACAGTATAGGCGATGTTAGCAAGCCGTACAGGTGGTCTGCAATAGATTTGTGGGAAGAAGAAATTTCGAAGGATTTGCTAAGGTTTGGTTTTTTTATTTTTCTTTTATTCGAGGACAAGGTTGTCCTAAGATTTTGGTGAAATTGCATTTTTCAAGAGGGTTGGTTTTGCCCTCAGAATTTCTGAAATTAACAAGGTTACATAACACAAATTTTGTCTCATATGTGTATTGATGATTCATCTCTGATCTAGTTGTTTCTGCTACATATATTTTCAGTCAATTGTTTTCAGTGTAAAATTTTTCAGTGATAATAGCTAGGGTTTACTGCTAGTTCACTAGGAAGCATTTTTCAGACCTGAAAATTAGTCACATAGAGTTGCATGTGAAAATTGACATGGTATCAGAGCTTGGGATTTGAAGAGAAGGGGATCATCTTTGAGACACAATTGCTAAAGTTGGTTGCAGATTTGTTGTTTCTGTTCGGATAGGTCACAGGTGACAACTTTGAGAGGGAGTTGTAGCAGTGTTGAGGAGTTAGCTCTGGGAGGGAGCTACAATGACTGTTGCAGGTGGCAGTAGGCTAGATGGTCTCTGGTTTGAGACATGGAGCAGTTTGTCCAGATTAGAAGTTGTGGACTATTGCAACTTGGTGGTGTGGTAGGTTGAGAGTTTTGGTGAATTGATAGAGACCTTGGATCGCAACAGTATGTTGTGTGGCGGGTTGCCAACCCTGAGGATGGACTTCCAATGACTTGTCATAGTGAGTTGCGATGGGTGCAACTTGGGTGCTTTGGAACGGATGAGATAACTTCGTAGGATGGCAGTTTGACGAGATGGAGTCTTCATTGGGTCGGAGAGTTGCACATTGTCAAGGTACGCTAGTGTATGAGGTATTTGACCCAGGAGGATGAGGACATGTTGCGCACGCAAAAAAACCTACCAATTTTCTTTCCTTAGCATTTCTCCAAGACAAGAAATTGGGCTCCCCTTCAATTCTTCCCACCGAAACCCTCACACTCTCTCCTTCGCGCAAATGGCTACGCACAGGTATTCCTCTTACACTTCCCCACCTTATCATTTGTAGTTCCCCCTCTAATCACTTCTACTCGACGATCCACACTTTGGCGAGTCCCCTATTCATGCACTGATACATAGTGTACCGACACACACATCCTTCTTCCACCTTTGCATTGACACACCATTGATTTTCTTGTTAGTACATCATTCACCTCCTTTTGAACTTGGCTGACGCGTTATCGCGCTTCTGCCAAACCTCACTAATACACGTTCTTATCACTGGTGAAGTGCGCGCGATCAACGCAGACATGTCAATAGTGTCCACGCGATTATCTTCGTCGCATGCCCACCTTTCACCAACTTTCGTCGATGCATCACATATCGGCGACACTCCCTCCCTTTCACTTCGTTATAGTGCTTATCAACGAGGTTCATCTCTTCATCTCAGACACGCTACCTGTTGACAAGTTTTCTACTCCTATTGCAGATGCATCAACAGAAGGATGTCAACCCCTCCTCCTTGTCGAGCACATCGATGACGACCTTCTCCCTCTCACCAACACTGACTAGGTCAACCCGACCCACTTTTTCCTTGAGGCTAGTCTCGTCCCCCTCCTAGCTTGGATCCTTCTTGCTATGCTATCAATCGATCTCCTATCATTTATGGTGACTAAGCTCTCTGCACCTAAGTGGGTAACTGATGACTAATACCTACCATGCCTAACCTGCTTCATGACTGCATTTGTAATCAAGTTTGTTTTTGTCACCAATAGCTCACATTCACATACCACATCAACCTTTTGATTTGTGCCTCTTGATTCTGTGACTAACCATGAGCATGAAAGTGTCGTATATCATCAGACAGGTTAATTGAAGCATATGTATGTCTTGCGCTGGCTCGAAAATGCATCTTGAAGGAAAATCGGTCACCTCGGCTCCGACGCCGTGTTAAGCACCTCAAATGTCAATTGGTTGTTTATAATTCTATGCTATTGACACATCACCTCAGCGTCAATGGATGAACTAAGAGCCTATACAACATAGATGACACAGAAACTTATGGAATCGAATTTTGGTGAAGCAATAGCAAGGACGTGATCCAAACTTTCATTTAAAAACTTCCTTGCTCACAATTTTGGGTACTGGCCAAAGTGGATTTGTCACTCCTTAAACAAGCTAGTTGTATGGATTACACGATTAAGATTCCAACGCAACTGACAGAATCGAAATCCGAGGTCCGGAAGTGTCAAAATGATGGCCAAGGATTTCCCGCCAAGCAAGCCTCGCTAACCGTGGCCATCATTAAACATGGATCCACTCAAATGATTAAACAACATGTTCAATTATTTTGATATAAGCGTCTCTCTGTGCTCTCTACGTTGCAAAAAGTGGCACCTCAATCGGGCATCGTATGAGGAAGTTATGAGCTTTCGAATTCAAGCTCTCATTGTCTCTTGCCAGTAAGACACTTAGAATTTTATCCAACTTTTCTTTCCTAGGAAGGCGAAGTTCCCTTCAACTCCTCCGAAGATATTCATAAGAGTCCCTTCAACTCCTTCGAAATTTCGGAGGAGTTCCCATCAATTGCTCCGATTCATATCGGAGAAGTTAGTTCAAAATCCTCCGATACATATTGGAGAAGTTAGTTCAAAATCCTCCGATACATATCGGAGGAGTTAGTTCAAACTCTTCCGATAGCAGGTCAGAGGAGTTAATACTAACTCCTCCTATAGCAAATCGGAGGACTTAGTATTAACTCCTTCGAAACATAAAAACTTGCCTTTCATAAAATTGCCATAACTTTTGACTTGTGTGTCCGTTTTGTGCACTCTTTATACCGTTGGAAAGGTATTTTCGAGCTCTACAACTTCCTAATTATATGTTTTGATAAATTCCTAACCTATGGTATACTTATTTTTAGATTAATATCTGAAACCTTGTTAACAGCCTCGAAGAACACCACACCTCAACTACGAGCAGAGGAACCATGAATCGAACTTAGAGAAGTTTATACATGATACTTCAATTATTTAATGCCTCAGTTATATGTGTTATAATGACTAGTTTTGAAGGTTTATTTGGAGTTAATCTCATCTATGGTATGTTGAATGGTGCCAGGTATCGAGCGGAGGAGGGTCGCACTAAGCATTTTCACGATGCAATCTACAGCTAAAGACAATGAAGGAGCAATAACGAAAGATGTAGCAGTGATAGAAGAGAAACAATGAGAATCTCAAGCAAATGGATGAAGAAGAGATCTAAAACTCCATGACGATTGATTGTCAAACTTGGATGACGAAGATGCTCCCATGCCCAAGCTAGTATTCAAGATGCACAAAGCACATGCGGCCAAAATCCATGATGGCCCACCAACGCTAGGAGACAAATTCGAAATGTAACCGTTGTCCTTGTGACTCATCATCACAAAGAGGATGAGGACAAACGTTGGAAGATGAAAGGTCACGGAGGGAGACAAAAGGCCAAAGGTCTTACTGAACCTCAATAAATACTAGAATTGAACCCAAAGAAAGGGATTTTGGCTCTTCAAACATTGTACACAACTACTTTAGGAATACAGTGTCAACTAAAATTGGAGAGATGTCCTTAGAGTTTTAATGTGCTATTGTTGAAACTGTTAATACGGAGAAGCCTTTAGGGCCAATTTTTGATAGAGAGGACTCGCATGTGTCGATGTTTTGCTGCGAACTATTTCAAGCCGAATGTTAGCTGTTCACATGGGTTGTAAGAGCATGTTTGTTTATAGACTATTCTGGCGCAATATATGTCTTCCTGCAGTTTTGTTACTCTTTCTTATATTACATGTCTTGAGCAAATGAGTTGTGAATGTATGCAGAAACGTGACTTAGACTTGTATGCATGTGTTTCTAACTGTGCGCCTTCATGATAGCTATTTGATTGGGGTTTATGCATAGTTTAGTTTCATCACAACTCATTCTGTTACTATAGTTCTCTCTTAGCTAGGATAGGGTAGATTAGAACTTCAGGTTCTGCTTTTCTTGTTAAAGATACAAAATTTATTTTTGTATCTTTGTAATTTATTATGCCTTGAAATTGCTTGAAAAAAACAAAAAATTGTAGCTTTAACAAATTGTAAATTATAGCCATATGATATATCTTGTTCAGATTAAAAAACGAAATAAAATAACCAGAATTTCATTTGTTGGAACTTGGCAGCTTCCCCACTTAATTTCAGATTTGGTTTTGAGTCTTTAACTCTTGAGTCTTGAGTCAGCATTGAGCAATAAATCATGGTAGGTAGAGGTCAAAAGAGAGGGGGGAATGCCAATGCTCAAAGGCAAAGCTTATCTTCATCAGGTGCTGGAAGCTCTCCATCTATTTCAAGTGCTAATGCTACTACTAGTGTTGCTGCTGTTTCAAGGTCTGGATATGACCCTGCTGTAGCAAGGCGACAAGTTAATGAGAAGAAATACCCCCTATGAAAGTATGTCACTAAAAACAAGGGCAAGGATTAATCTCAAAGGCTTCTAGGGGAGGGAATGTTGTTTGGAATTGTAATTTTTGTAACACTGAGTACAAGAGCACCTACTACCGGGTTAAGGGCCATTTATTGGGCCTTCCTTGTGGACTTGGAGCATGTAAAGTAGTGAGTGCTGAAAAACGAGTGTTGATGGAGAGAGAGGACATTGTTAGTTTGGGGAATGTGGCAGCAATGAGAAGCAAACAAAAGAATGAGGATCCTCTTCCTTTCTTGAGGACTCCATGTAGCAGATTTGGGAGTGGATTTGACATGCCAACACCAAAAAAGAGGGCAACCTCAACTCGTGGTCCAATGGACAAGATTTTTCAGCAAGAGAAGCGAGATGAAGTTGATCTTACCATTGCATTGTTTTTCTATCTCAACTTCATCTCATTTAATGTTGCACAGTCTCCTATGTTTGTTGAGATGTGTAGAGCTCTATTTGAACAAGCTCCAACAGGGTATGTGCCTCCAGGTTCGGAGAAGCTTAGAACCACATTGTTGGGTAAGGCAAAGAAGGAGGTGGACAAAATCCTACAACCCATTAAATCAACATGGGTCTTATCAGGTGTCAGTATTGTTTCTGATGGATGGACGGATGCAGCACACCATCCACTCATCAATTTCATGGTGTCTTCCGAGAATGGACCGATCTTCTTGAAAGCGGTGGATGCTCTTGGACAGTACAAGGATGCAACATATATGGGTGAGTTGTTCATAAAAGTTATTGAAGATGTAGGTGTTGATTCTTGTGTGCAAATTATTACAGACAATGCATCTGTTTGGAAAGCTATTGGCATAATTGTGGAAGCTAAATATCCACAAATATTTTGGACACCATGTATTGTTCATTCCTTGAATTTAGCACTTAAATCCATTTCTTCAGATGTGACATGGATTGACACTCTTATTGATGATGCACGCCATATCCCAAATTTTGTACAAAACCATACCAATGCCCTTACAATATATAAACAATACACACATCTATCATTGCTGAAGATTGTAGATACTCGGTTTGCTTCCTCATTCATCATGCTTAAGAGGTTGAGGGAGGTCAAGGCCACTCTTGTGGCCATGGTTATTTCAGATCTTTGGTCTTTTTGGAGAAACATAGATCAAGCTCCTTCAAAAAGGGTAAAGGACACAATGTTAGATGATGGTTGGTGGGAGAGGGTCAATCTTAGCATTAAGATCAAGGACCCTATCATTTCACTTTTGAGGTTTGCAGACACAGGCACGCTCATCTTAGGAGATGTTTATGAGGGATGGGACTCCATGATTGAGTCTATGAAGACAATTGTTATGGAGAATGAGTCCCCTGAGTATGGGACATCAATAGAGAGCTTATGGTCCACTATACAGGATATTCTTTTTTCTAGGTGGGATAAGAATTGTACACCTTTGCATTGCTTGGCTTATTCATTGAACCCCAAGTTCTATAGTCAAGAGTGGCTCACTGCCGGTGTTGGCCCTTCACCCAGATTCCCTCCTCAAATGGATGGACAGATTTCACAAGGGAGAAAGGTAGCATTTAGAAGGATATACCAGGATAAAGTATTGCTTAATGAGATTGAGGTAGGCTTCATTGAGTTCTCCACTGGCACTAAGAGATTTGGAGGGTATGATGTGCTTGAAGACAGGCGGGTCAAAGGGGCCTATCTATGGTGGGAAACTCATGGGGCAGCATGCCCTATTCTACAACAATTAGCCTTCAGGGTCCTTTCTCAGGTTACTTCATCCTCTTGTTGCGAGAGGAATTGGAGCACATATGGAAATTTGTACAGTGTGAAAAAGAGAAGGATTGAGCAGTCTAGGGAAGAGACAATGGTGTATGTGCATGTAATGTTCCCAAGCCAAGATGCCAGGAACATCACGGTTTTGGGTGTCTTTGAAAACTTTTCTGGTTGTGGTATTCTGTCTAACACTTTGTTGATCTACTTGTGTACATGTGTTTACTTGCAGGATGGCCTC
>JASDQU010336935.1:0-10586 GCA_032191745.1 Picea mariana | reverse complement strand
TTGACATCACCTACAAAGGATGGTTGTAACCATTTTTGTATAGAGGATTCTCCTAGCATATAAAAGAAAACAAATAAAATGGTCTTCCCATACCTCAAGACTAGGAGCAAGCTTTGAATAAGAGAAACATAACCAATTTATGAGTCTACCTGGTAACAATTAGAATAGACAAACCAAATTAGAGTCCTAATTATTATTTTGTTGTTATATGCAAGTTACATTGACAATATAGACATTGAAGCCATCATCGAAGAGATGGATCTATGTATAACATGGATAATAGAGACTAGAATTAAATTCCGTCGAGGATCTTTGTTGGTGAATTGATTAGGATATAAGTCCCTCATTTATAGACCATAAGGTATCAAAGAATTTGAATCATAAATTATGAGTCATATGTAACAACTTTGAAGAGAACATGAAACTTAACCTACATCAATGCTTAGCTTCAAGAAGAGAACACACACTTGAAGAAATAGACCGAGACATTTAACTAGAGAATAAGAGAGATGAAGAAGAACCTTGAGAGTTTGACAAGACTACTTCCATTACTAAAGAAGTAGTTTTTTGAATTCTAAGAATCCCTCACTATCGCTATAAAAGATTGGGACAATATAATATTTCAGCTTTTACACTTAGGAGAGAAGCTCATCCAGTTGGAAAATCAATACAAGGTCAGGTTCACTCAGATGAGACTCAACTACAACAAAAGTTGGCAAAGAAGGAGGAGGCATTAGAAAATCTCCAAGTATTTTCTAGATAGTAGAAAGAAGGCACGAAACCTCCTATTTCCACCACTAAAACTAGAAGCATGGCCGATATAAGTCTGGTAATATTCCATAAACATTTCTCACGATAATGTTTCTGAAATTGCAAAACATACTAGAGGAACTAGATGAAAATTGTTAAGGTACATGTTATACGATGAAAAGGGGTCAGGGAAGAGAACGCAAGTAATACTAAGCTCCATTGTAGTTGAACAAAGGGTGAAACATAAAAACCCAAGTTCTGTTGGCAGAAGGGAAAAGGCCATGGAATCCAAGATCACATTTGTGAAGGAAAATGGAATGCTAGAGTCGACCAACTCATGAGAAGGAAGATAAAAATAAAATAAAGGTTGTATCCCACTAAAACCTTATCCTTTTTTGGGAGGACTACATAAGGGAAGTGGTGAGAAGAGGTCAAGGACTAAAGCTTTATTTTCATTTCAAAGGAGAAATGAGCATATTAGTTGGAAGAAGAAGAAGAATCATTGGTATGCATCAGGTAAGGTATACCTTATTTGTCACTATTGCAAGAAGAAAGTTCATAATTCTTTTATCTATTGGTACTCAAAAGAGTTTTCATTCTATGAGAGGAAGAAAATCATAAGGAAATTTGTTTAGAGAAGCAAGCCATATTCCTTTCAAAGGAGGATTAGAAAGAAGACTTCCCCAAACCGTCAATGAATTCAAAGGAATAGAAAGAAAAATATTATCTCAAGAATTCAAGACAACAATGTAAAGAAATTTGTCTACCACTTCAAGTTTAGTGGACATTAGGAATACAATTTTTGTTAACTTCATCTACATCTTCACCCTAGGAACTACACAACCAAGAAAATTGAATGGAAAGTGAAGCTTATTGGAAATAGATAACTCATAGGATATCCAACCCAAGGAGAAAATCATATCTAGGCATTTGTGGAAGCATATGATGTCCATATCACCGTCAACAAGAACTGTGGGTTGAAGTCAACAACCAAGGAAGCCCCTTTCAAATTTCTACCTAAAATATTTCACAAGAAGTTTCCCTTCTTCTAGATGTATCAAATATTGGTGTAGGAAGTTCAATGATAGTCCCTCACCCTTGTACTATCCAAATATTAAATCATTCCCTCATCCTAAAAATATAGCCTATTAATAATTGTCACCTAGAACCATATAGGTCCAATATTCACCAAATGATTTGGGTGGAAGAAGGTGATATTATTACACACCAAGGTTTTCATCCAAATGACATTGTTGTAGTTATAGAGTTCTTGTAAGCATGTGCAAGAAAAAAAAGTTTTTCCATTTCAAGAAACTATTGATCCTAGAAGAGTAAGGTAGACTACACTTTATTTTGTGGGGTTGCTTCATGAGGGAATAGCGACCAAGATATCACTAAACAAATATGAACCAAAATCTCATTTAGCTTCATTCAGTTCCAAGATGAACCATCTCCAAGTATGACAGAGATGGGAACGAACTCTAATTGTGGAGTTCAGATATGGATATTCCTCAGAGATGAGATTTAGTGACAACAATTCTAGATTACAAGAAAAAATGAGCTAGAAAATAGAGATAAATCCTTAGACAAAACTTGAGCCAGTATGTAGATCCATGAGCCAAAACCAAATATGTAGCTAGAAGATAGAGTTAGATCCATGTTCTAGAGAATTTTATAGAGGACACATTTATCTAGATTCGCTTCCTCTAATCTTTTGGAAAGCATAAAGCTTCTCAATGGGGAGCAATGATTTGAAATGGACACTAACAAGATAATGGTTGTAAGACTTAGTAAAGTCAAGTATAATTGAGTGATTAATGAATATTATATAAACTATTAATTTTGATGGAATAGTTTATATAAGACGTTAGAATAGTAAAATTGTTGGAATTATTGTCATTGATGTCAAAGGAGTAATTTTGGTGTTGTCATTAATGTCATATATTAAGACATTACAATACACAAAACATTGATTTATATGTAGGATTACAAGTATATTAAAAAGGGTGTGCATGTGAAAAGGTAAATAGTGAAATGGTGGTTTCAAACCCATGTGTTTGGGTATTTTCCCATGGTATTCAGAAAGTTAATTATTTAATTAATGGACATGTCCCTCCATAAAGGGTTGTGAAAAAGTATAAAAAGCAATAGTGTTCAGAGAAGGTGATTGGGAGGAATATTTAGTAATATTGAATAAGTGGATGAGAAAAGATTGAACATAATTAAAAAAGGGAAGAGCTATGAAATCAGTTTCAGGTCATCTTTGCATAAATTATTTTCTTAGATGTTTCAGACCTTGAAATTTTGCAATGAAAGAAGAGGGATATCTGGGTACATGTGGTAAATATTTCAGGTTTTGGATCACTATACTTTTGGATATATGTCATGTGGAAGTTAGCATTCCTCAATGCTCCAAAATCAGTTTCAAACTAGTCGGCTTGGTACTTTATCTATAACTTGTTTTATGGGATGTTTGAGACCTTGCAATTTGTACAAGCAGAGGAGAGATATTTAGGTACATGTGGTAAAAGTTTCATATGTTGGTTCATTACAATTTTGGAGATATTCCTTGTAGAATTTATGGTTCCTCAATGCTCCTTTAATCAGTTTCAAACATGTGAGTTTGGAACTTTCGCTATAACTTATTTTCTCATATGTTTTAGACATCGGAATTTTGCAAAGATTGAGGAGTGATATCTAGGAACATTTGGTAAAAATTTTAGATGTCTGTTTGCTATAAATTTAGAGATACGATATTTGGAAGTTAGGGTTCCTAAATGCTCCTCAAATTAGTTTTAGATAGGTCAATTTAGAATTTTCACTATAACTTCTTTTCAAGTACTTTTTATATTGTGAAAATTTCGTAAAAAAAAGGGAAAATACAAAAGTACATTAGGAAATAATTTAAGATGTTGGTTCTTTCTAATTTCTAAGATATGATTTATGGTATTTAGGGTTCCTAAATGCTCCTGAATTCAAATTTCAAATAGGTAATTTCGACATTTTCACTATAACTTATTTTTTCGGACACTTCAGACTGTGAAAAATTCAAAGGGTAGAGGGGACATATAGAAGTACCTCAGGTAAAAATTTCATAATCATATTTTCAAAATTGGACACATGGCATGTTGTACAAGTTTTTTCTCAGGAAGAGGACCAAAAGAAAAATATTTAGGAAATTTTTCATTTGGAAATTCAAATTTTTATGAGACATGGTAAAGCAAGAAATAGTGAGAAGAAATAGTAAAGGAAGAAGTAGTAAGTATACTTGGTGAAGGAAGAGATAGCGAGAAGACCCGGTGAAGGTTGTTGCAGATCACACAAAAGGATTTTCATCACTTGCTAAGTTGGTGCTTGGTGGTGGTTATTGGTTTTGTCGGTAGATTGGTGTCTACGAAGATATGTAAGAGATTGGTGTCTTGTTATAAGTTGGTGCTTAGGGGTGGAATTTTTTTTATCTAGTACATTCATGTATACAAATATCTATAAGAGTAGGTTGGTTCCTACAAGGATTTGTACCAATGGGGATAAGTGTCTCTATCAGTTTAGTGGCTACAAATAATTATAGAGAAAAATTTTGTGGTTTCCTCTAGGAAGGGCTTCCATGTAAATATTTGGTTCCGTGTTCTACAATTATTAAATCTCATATGAGATTGTTCTACAATGGTTTATGAATGTTTGAATAATAAAAAAAATTCTTATGTTGATTCACCCCCCCCTCTTAGTATAAGTTTTTTCTCAACAATTGGTATCGAAGTGGGTTCCTTTGGAAATAATATTCCCACTAGAAGGTAGATCTCGGGATAAGGCATGATTGGTCAAGAAGGTTTCTCCACAAACAAGGCTCTATTGTTTGACAGAAAAAAACAATTCCTTATTGAACAATCATTTCTGACTGTTTATGCAACCCCAACATCTCACCAATAGATGTGGATAGTAAGAAGCCTAGTAAAAAAAATGAAAAAGATATGAATACCATCTTATGTGGTCTATCAAAATCTAAGTTTTTTAAGGTGATGCATTGTGAATCAGAAAAATAAATTTAGGATAAGCTTCAAAGTGCAAGATTCCAACTAGAATTTTCTCCAAAATTTCTATATTTTTAATTGTCTTTCGTCAAACACTTCAATAACAAACTACAAAGCAACAGTTTTGATACCTCTATAAAAATTCTCTCACTGATATTTGTATTTTCCCCCAAGTATGAATGGATTTACATTATTTGGAGGCTCTTGTATTAACACAACAGTTTTTAAGTGATGTCATATCATAACACAAATTGGTTATTTAATAGCATGGGTACATATTAAACAATAACATTGCCTAGAATGATTGTAACCTTTATTTATTCAATAACATGAATACATAGTAAAGCTCACATAACCATACACAGTAAGATATGAAGTAACGTGATATATATCTCCTCGATTCAGCCTTCTCAAATTCCGAGTGCATGTGAATGGACAAGAAATGAAAAATAATCAAGTACCTTGAATCTATAGGCCTGTAGCACCCTTATGATATAGACACAAGAGAGATAGGTATATCTAATTGTTCTGGAGAAAGCCACTCGATCCCAACTGCTAATTAATTCCTCCACAGAGTTAACACGACTTTCCCAGTGTCCAAATAACCTCCCAGCAGTGAGCAATTACCCAAGAATTGAGGTCGACCCCTCCAGTCTGCAAACTGATGTCCAAGGCTGATTTCCACGCTACAATATCATTCCACAATTAACAAAACATGCCAACAATAATCATCTCGACCCCCCATATGATTAAGTGGCTCAGTCAAGGGAGAAATGTGCCATGGTAAGGGAACAATGTACTAAGCAAAGAGTAAACTCGTCCCACACAGTCCAAGTTGACCCCACAACATATAATAATGTTCAGAAATAAGGAAACTTAGCCTTCATGAACTAGTCGACCTCTTTAACAGAGATAGCTTAGCTACCACCACTGAAACTCAGCCACAAAGAACTAAAAATGTTTCCACTAAAATATTGAAGCAATCAATGAAGTTCAACAAAGAAATATGGATGATCCCTTCTGCAAAATATCTAGGGTGTATCGTCGCAACACGGAAACCATCAAATTCCCAAGGGATTCCTCAAACCATAGACTCTTTCCTCAAGATCTCTCAAAATCTAATTTCCAAGTGAGTGAATGCAAGAATGAGGGGCACCTTCTCTTTTCCACTCTTTTGTTTCTTTATGGAGTTATTTCCCACTCACTTTACTTTTTAATTTTCTTTTAAAGTAACTTTAAACTTGCACACTTTATAAATTTTAAGTGACTCTGTTTTTCCTAAGACCCATGTCCTCCTTTTCCCTTTTCACTTTATAAAGTCATTTCCTAGAAAAAATTTGAGTTCCCTAGGTAATTTTTCTTAATTAGCCTACGAGAACAAATTTAGGCTAGTACAACCATTCATTATGCCACCTAGGCCAACAAGGACATTACAGTCCTCCCTGCCTGAGATTGCTTGTCCTCAAGCAACTATAATCCAGGATGTTTCAATATCTCCTCCCATTCCCAAGTAGGTTCCTCAATACATATATTTTTCCATTTGATCAGGTACTCTTTAATGCTCATGTTCCTTAATTTATGTTCTCCAACACCTCCTCTAGAATTAGAATCAATTACCCCTCATCTAATGGTGGCATCTCTGTATAAATGACAATATGTTGTCCCACTTCCTTCTTGAGGAAAAAAACATGAAATACATTGTGTATCTTACACCCCTCCAGAAGCTCTAACTCATAAGCTACATCCCCGACTCGCCATGAAATCTTGTAGGGACCATAGAATTGTGGCTTCAATTTCTCTCCCCCTTTCATTTTGAAAGAGGATTTATGTATGGTTGCGAGCAGAGGTACACCAGGTCTCCCACCTCGTAACTGCACTCCACTTTATGCTTGTCGGCGTAAATCTTCAGCTGATTTTATGTCATTTGCAGATTATCTTTTAGAGTTCGCAACATTTCATGACTCTCTTGAATCCAATCTTTGTCTTTGGGTCCCCAGTTGTCCCCAAATGCTCAATCCACAAAGGTGGTGGCATCATAATCATACAAATATGTGAAAGGTGTCATCCTGATCAACATGTGATAAGTGGTGTTATAGAAATTCTCACCCAATTGAAGCCATTTGATACATGTCATTTTTTTCTCCGATACATAATTTATGAAATACCCCTCGATCCCCTTGTTCACAATTTCGGTCTTCCCATCAGTCTGAGTGGTACTAGGATTTAATTGTGTCCCTATGAGTCTGAACAACTCCTTCCATAATCTCCCCATGAATATGATATCTCGATCGTTGACAATTGTCTTGGGCAGTACATGCAGCCGAAATACCTCTCAGAAGAACAATTATTCTACTTGCGTTGCAGATTAATTGGATGATATGGAGAAGAAATGGTCAAATTTAGTAAGCCTGTCAATCACCACATAGATACAATCTTTCCCCTGAACTAGAGGCAACCCTATGATAAAATCCATCGAAATGTTTTCCCATTTTTGTTCTGGAATGGGAAGCAGTTGGAGCAATCCTATTGGGTGGGTATGTTCCATCTTGTTTTTCTGAAAAAATGAGGCATTCCAGTACAAACTTCAATACATAAGTCTTGAAACCCTTCCAAGCGAACCTCTCTCAAATTTGTCTATAACTCTTCGGGTATCTCGGATGACCTGCCAAAGAAGAAGTATGTGTTGCATGAATCATTTTGTCCTTCAACTAAGATTCTGGTACTAAATAGATTTGGTCCTTATAATATATGATGTTGTCAATAACCCTATACCTATCATCGGAGACCTGACCATCAAGTATATCACAATAAAACATATTTTTGGTGTATTCTACCAATAGAATTTCCTTCCATTCCACTGAAATCTCCATGAGAGAGAGAGTGGGTATCCTAGATAGCACGTCAACAACCAAATTATTTTTTCCTTTCACATACTCAATCTCAAAATCATAGGCTTTGATTTTATTGATCCATTTTTGTTGCCACTCACTCAACTCCTTTTGCTCCATGAGAAACCTCAAGCTATTATGATCGGTCTTTACCTTGAACCTATTCCCCACCAGGTACTACCAGAATTTGGTCAAAGCATGCATTATGGCCAACATATCTTTGTCATATATGGATTAATGTCACTCATACTCTCAGAGTTTGAAGCTCTCAAATGCTATGGGGTGACTATTTTGCATCAATACAGATCCTATCCCAATTCCCTAAGCATCACACTCCAAAACAAAGGGCTGAGTGAAATTAGTGAGTGTTAAAACATGGCATGAACTCATCACCTACTTCATTTTCTCGAATGTCTCTTTTGCCTCCTCTACCCAAACAAAATCCCCCTTTTTGGTGAGATAAGTCACTGCCATTGTAAACTGTGAGAATACCTTAACAAATTTCATGTAATAAGTGCAAAGACCAAGGATGCTCTTTAGTTCTATCACATTCCTAGGAGTTAGCCACTCAATAATCACCCTCATCTTTTCTAGGTGCACCTATACCCCATTCTTCCCAATCACGTGCCCCAAGTAGAGCATCTTTGTCATACCAAATTTGCACTTGGATTCCTTCTCATACAATTTTTGACTCTCTATAAAACCAAGTACTCTATCTAGGTGTCACATATGGTATTCCCATGTTTTGTTGTATATGAGGATGTCGTCAAAGAAGACAAATAAGAAATTCCTCACCTACTTATTGAACACATGATTCATGCATGACTGGAAAATGGAAGGGGGATTAGTTATCCTGAATGACATGACCAGAAACTCATAATTCCCATAGTGACATCTAAAGGTTGTTTTAGGTACGTCCTACTCTCATACCTTGATTTGATGATACCCTAATCGAAGATCAATCTTTGAGAGAAATTTGGTTCCCCTGAGCTCATCCATTAATTCATCGATGATGGGTATGGGGTATAGATTCTTGATTGTCTTCTTGTTTATGTCCATGTAATCAATACACATCCACGGAGTATGTTAAGAACCAAACATCAATATAGCATAGAGAAACCTTAGGAAAAGTACTCAACGCCTTGAAAAAGAGATAATTTCAAATAATAAGCCTCTTTGAGGGGGAAACCTCCTTTTACCGCACTTAAATGTTCAAGTACAAGATGATTCAAAATGAAAATGTCTCCTTGGTATATATAGGAGACTAGCAGGTATAATTACAACTAATGGCCTAAAGCTGAGATAAATAAAATAGCATTACTAATATAATATGCCCCAATTAAGGGGTAATGAACCAATATTAGGGCTTAAGATGCCCCTCCCCTTGAGACAAGTGTTGTCCGCAATGCTTGAGTAACTCTGGATGCTTCTGTATAAAAGACTCATCTTCCCAAGTGGAATCTTCAGCTGGTAGTTTCCTCCATTTAATGAGATACTCTGAAATGGATCTATTCCTCAGCTGGTGAATTCTTGTGTGAGTGATGGCTTCAGGCTCCAATATGATTTTTCCTTCCTCATCAAGTTCTGGAAATATAGTTTGAACTGTGATCGTTTCGGCTATAGCCTTCTTTAAGCATGAAACATGGAAAACTGGGTGTACTCGTGAAGATGCAGGCAGCACCAATTTGTATTCCATAGTACCAATCTTTTGCAACACCTTATAAGGGTTATAGTACTTTGGTGATAATTTATTATCCTTCTTGGCTTGCTTGAGGGACATCTGTTTGTATGGTTGCAGTCTTAAAAACACCCAATCCCCTACTTAAAAACTTCTTTCANCTGTGCCATGGTTAGGTTGTCCTTTAAGATTTGGAGAACTTGTTGTTGATTCTCGATGTGATCTTCCCCTTCTTGAACGTTAGATTTTTCTTTTAGAGAAGAAGTGATGGAAGGAGGGTGGTATCCATAAAGTGCCATAAATGGTGTCATTTTTGTTGCAGTATGAAAGGAAGTGTTATACCACCATTCTGCCAAGGGTGACCATTTGAACCATTGTGTTTGTTTATTAGAGACAAAGCAACGAAGGTAGCCTTCCAACCATTTGTTCACTATCTTGGTTTGTCCATCAGATTAAGAATGATATGATGAGCTATGAGCCAATTGAGTACCCAAACAAGAAAATAATTCTGTCCAAAAATGTCCAGTGAAGATGGGATCTATGTCACTTACGATAATCTTTGGGCTGCCATGTAGCTTTTGAACTGTCTCCATGAATGCGGTGGCAACTGTACTATCTTTAAAGGGATGAGATAGTGCACAAAACTGTGCGTACTTGGTGAGTCTATCAAAAATCACCATGATTACACTCTTTCCTTCAGACTTTGGTAACCCTGTGATGAAATCCATGGAAACCTCCTCCCAGGGATGACTTGGGATGGATAATGGTTGTAAAAGACCTGGGGTCTTAATTGTTTCCACCTTATTTTGTGGGCAAACCAAACATTCTACCACAAACGTTTGAACATCAGTTTTAAGGCCATCCCACAAAAAATCCTTCTTGACTCTATGGTAGGTTTTCAAAAATCCTGAGTGCCCTCCTACTGGAGAGATGTGCAATTCCAATAGTACCTTTCATTTGAGTTGGGATTTCTTACATAAATATAAGCGATCTTTGTACCATAGTGAATTATTTTTCCATGTAAATGTATCTAATGCACTGGAATCCTGTTGTAGCCTTTGAATGAGAGTCCACACTTTTTCATCATTCTTCCATTCATCCCTTGCTTCTATTATTCATTCGGGTTGGATGATCGAGATAGCACAGAGAAAGGCCTCAACATCTTCATCCTTTCTTGAGAGTGCATCTACCACAACATTTTGCTTCCCTTTTTTATAAAGGATTTCAAAATCATAACCCAAT
>JASDQU010336934.1:0-12572 GCA_032191745.1 Picea mariana | reverse complement strand
ATGTTGTAGATGTATTTTAGATGTGTATTTGCAGAGATAGATAGATTTTCCTATGTGAGAGTTCTTTGATTTCAAGTTTGGATTCTTTGTGGTTTCATGCAAGAGTGCATGACAGAGTACTACGGTCTCTGAAAACCAGTGCAAGAGTGCACTTCTGAATTCTGTGGAATTTTAGACAAAGATATGCCAAGAGGGTACACCAGCTAAAGTCATTGACTCAAGGAAGAAGCCTCAAGGTTTTTGAATACCTTGAAGGAGAAACTGTGTAGAGGAGAGCACAGAGAGGAGAATCATAATTGTTAAGAATTCTGTAAAGGCTCTGTCAGGAGGGCATTGAGCAAATGCATAGGATGCATTGAGGAGAACTCTATTTCGAGTTCGATGAGAAGACAGAGTCACTGAGGATTCTAGAGAACTCTGCCAAGTGGGCATTGAGTAGTTGCATAGAGTTCACATAAGGAATATTTTCGAGTTTTGTTCGGAAGAGAAGTGTCACACTCACAGTGTTACTGAATACTCTGTTAAGCTCAACAAGGAGTGCTTGAGTAGAGGGAAGTTAGGAGGACACCAGATTTCCCTTTGAGGTTTCACAGTCGACAAATATTAGGAGGAATAGTGTTCCTAGAAAGCAAAGGTCGATGCCTTTGAAACTTTAGAAAATCTCCCAAGGGGAGGGAGGAAGTTCTCAAGATCAGGAGCGAGCACAACTGCCATTAGATCAGTTGGAGAGACGAGATCTAGATTGTCGAGTTTCACATCCAGAAAACAGGAGAAGATAGAGAAGAATATTAGATTTGGGCCATCAGATCTACCATCGACATCCGACAACCATTGGATCGAGTGAAGATGAACGAAGTTTAATATTTAGAAGTTGCACCGAAGAGAAGAAATGAACGGTGGAGACACTTCATGGAGAAGTGTCAAATCTTGTGGACCGTTGAATCTCACAGATCTATGAGGAAGTTAAGACTGAGCATCTTTTAGTGTTCAAGAGCTCAGGAGGAGTAGCTACCGTTGGATGAGAAGCAACAGGAGTCGTTGATCCCCCTTTGGAGTGGGATTTTGGCATTTCGGGGTTCGTTATTTCGGCAATTCCGATGACAAGAAACCGGGGCACTTTACGTTGAAAAACTCGAAGTCGTGAAACGTGGTGTGCCTTTGGAATAGGGATGTGGTCACGGAGGAAGCAATCACATGGACCAAGATTTCGTCAGGGGATAATCGTCAAGGATCCATTTCAACATTTCGGTATTTTGGGGTCCGGGAAGTAAATGAGGCTGTGATTTTTGAATCGAGAGTTTCAAGCTTCTGGTTCATGAAATCCTGAAGAGTGAAAGGAAAAATTCCCAAAAGGTTGAGGGATAATAGTCGTTGGGCCCCAATTGGATTTTGGATTTCTGGGACTCAAGAAGTAGAGTTTCATGGTCAACACAACTCTCGAAATCACGAAGAAAGAAATGTTGAAAGGTGGGTCCCAAGTATCAGTCAGAGGATAAATGCGAGGGAAGTCAAAGGAGTGGTCAAGCTTCGGCAAAAATCCCGAAAGGCCATCTATCTCACCAAAGGAGAAATTTCGGAGTTCAGGGAATCGAGTGGCAAAAGACTCGACTCTCTTGCATCGTTGAGTCACGAATTGTGAAAAGCGTCTCTTGGCTTGGTCGGAGGTCATATATGGTGGTCGCGTGGAGGTGAAGACTCATGCCTGATGCACGTTGTGTAGGTGGGGTTTTCATGAAGGACCTGTGGATCAGATTTGTGGGGTTCCAGTGAGGGCTGGAAAGAACTATTTCAGTTCCGTGGATCTGAAGAAGATCGATCCTGTGCAGATCTTGGCCTGAGGGTCGGGGGCTTGCACCAGTTGTGGTATCAAAGATTGATTTTTTCTGTATATTTCAGGTAAAGGGAGCTAGAGAAAAAGGAGTAGTTGAATACGAACTAGTTGGGGTATCAGAGCTTGATTTTGTTTGTATATTTAAGGCAAAGAGAGCTAGAGGAAAAGGAGTAGTATGATACACACCAGTTGTGGTGTCAGAGCCTGATTTTGTCTGTATATTGCAGGTAGGAGGAGCTAGAGGAAAAGGAAGAGAGAGTGTTGAAGCTCTGTGATGATTGTTGCAAGCTACGCAGCAGTCAATAGACAGTAAGGAGGATTGTAGGAAAGGATGGAAGCACTCACGGTTGCAGAGTGACAAGAACAAGTTTTCTAGGAGGGTAGATAGGGACGGGAAGATGGCTACTAAAGGCCATGGACATGGTGGAAAGAAGAACCACCAACAATAGAGAAAAGATGAGATGGATGAATAGTTCACTAAGATAAGGGATAGAATGGAAGAGCTTGCATTATGGATGCAGCAGGATGCAAGGACACATTGGGTGTATGAATGGCCTCTGAGGAGGAAAGCAAAGTGGCAAGTCAAGAAATTATTGGCCAGAGAATAGTGAAAGTTGTTAAGAGGATGGTTGAGTTATGTTGAATGCCTCATAGATGAAGAAGATATGGTTCATGTGTGTGAACCAAAGACTGGGAGAAATCTCAGTGATGAGGAGGAAGAGGGATTGAGCAGAGATCTCAGAAGTTTCCAAGAGGGTAGTGAGGAATTTTCAATTTTCTAGGTGGGAAATAAGAAGAGGTCACAGGATGATCTCAAAGACTGCCAAGAGGGTAGAACATAAAATCCAGGTTGTCAGGAGGGAAATGAGATGAGATTGCTGGAGGATATCATAGACTTCTAGGAAGGCAGAGAGGAAATCCCATATTTCCAGGTGGGAAAGGGAGAGCAGGTGAGACTGTCTGAAAGTTTCATGAACTCAGGGATGAGTTCGATTCAGTGAGAGGAGCTGACAGAGAAGGAATATCAAAAGAGTGTTTTGATGATTGAAGGGATAAGAGTATTCATATCAAGCAACCGAGTGGAGGTTGATGCACAGGATGAAGGTACAACAGAGGAAGAAGGGACAACCAACATAAACTGTCATGAAAGAAGAATTAGGGTAGACATCAAGAGATACCCTAGAAGAAGGAGAAGAAGATGACCATTCATAAGAATGGCTCAAATATTTCAGCCATGTAGTTGAAACAAACACACTTGCAACACTGAGGATGATAGTAGAAGAAGAGAATGAAGATAAGACTCTCACTCCATGGGAGAAGGAGTTAGAAATGCTGGAGGATTGGTTGAACCATTCAGAGCCAGTAGATGACTGCCATGAGAAGACATTCATGTAGATGTTAGCAGAAGAGAATTCAAAGGAATTTCTCAAAAATTTTAGCCAAGGAGCCGAAGAGATGATAACTGGAGTGTCGAGGCATGCAACAGAGGATGACGGAGAAGCCCAGTCTAAGGAGCAACCAGAGGAAGTTGGAATTCAACCAGCATAAGGGAAAATGGCAGAAGAAAGTTTGTTAGAGGAGATGAATGAACACCAAATCAATCAAGAAGAGAAGACTGTAGAGCTGAATTTTGCAGTAGGGTGGTAAGTTGAGGTCACAGAGGAAGAAGATAGTCTGAGGGATCGGGATGATCTACCCATTTGCATGGAAGAAGTGCAGCGGAGCACACTGCAAAAGGAAAGGCATCCATGGGAGCAACTGGATGAGGAGATTGAGAATATTAGAAGGTTGATGTCGAGGTCAGCAGCAGAAAATGCTAGTGAGGAGGAGTTGAGCAGAGGATAACGTACCATAGAAGTAGGGAAACAGATGCAGCAACAGCAGCGAAGCAGTGGAGCAGATAGACAGCTCCAGAGAACTGTTTGGGATCCAGGTGGATTTCAAGAGCAGTGCTAGGAAGCTCATGAGAAGGAGCTCATGATTTTTTTCAACTGAGGAGTATGATGTAGGAGCATCACTCCACGCCATCAAGTGCCAGCTAGCCAGCACACCCAGCACGTGTTCAATGGAGAGGAGAGGTGCAACCCTATCCCTTTTAAATTTTGAATTCGAATTAAATGTATTAATTGTTGTAAGGATGGTAGACCCAAAATCCATGCATGTACACAGGCTTTAGATCAAGGTTCCCTTAAATGGTTGTAAGGTTGATATCTAGATGCAATTCGGACTAGACAGCCATTCAATGTAATTGAATGTAATTTAATGAGAGTTGGTGAGATGGAGTTGTTTTCACCCTCTTCGTCACCTTGGTGAGAAAATAAGAGTTGCTTACATGCCCAGTTGGGTCTTGTTGAGCATGAAAGCTATAGAGGAAAGAGTTAGAAAAAGAAAAACAAAACTATAAGCAAGAGCTAAACTAATACAAACTAAAATCGTAAGCATATGGATAAAGAAATAACAAACACAAAAAGACCAATATCACCAATGTTTTTAGGCTGATCAATTGATGAAATCAAATCACATTGAAGAAAGGAGACTATGAGTCCCTTCTTCCTCCAAAGGAAGGCTCTTGGGCCCTCACAAACTTGCTCTCCTTACAATAAGAAAAATAAAGATGGTGATGAAAGAACTCCTAGCACACCCACTCAATGGAGAGGTGGATGGGTCAATGAAATCATGCCAATGTGTTATTGTCAAGGAGTGAGTCCTTAAAATAATCTAGGCAGCATAACATTACATGAAATGCCTTGAGAAAATGATGTTTCTTCATGGATTTTTATAGCATTGCATTGGGTGATTATGTAACTCCTTTGAAGTGTGAAAAGGGGCTCTCTAGGGCTTCATTAGGTCTTTGACCAGCCTACCATGCGGATTCAGCTCAGATTTGAGGGTCAAATCGGCTTGGGAGCTGATCCATAAGTGGTTGGGAAGCCGACTAATTCAATGAATGCGTCGTTTAGCAGGTGCACGGGTTTTTGCGCCAACAGCCGCACATCGTGTGCGTATGCGCGCATGGTACGTTCATGTTTCGCGCATGTGCACGCGCACCAAACTTCTGTAAAGCACCCTTCAATTTTTGGTTACTTTGTATAGTTTTTGACCTTTTTGGAATGCAGTGAAATTAATTCAGTGCCATGAATGACTTCATTACTGTTTGACGATGCTGAGTTCTTGTTGCCATGTGTGGATGAAATTTCAGTGATAACAGATGCCCCCTGATGGATGAGGTTAGGAGCATACGTATAGCCCAAATCCATCAATGTTTCTTCTACTGAGAATGTTGTTGTAAGAGAGAGCAATAGTGGGATCTTTCAGAGCGATCTGTTGGAGAAAAAAGGAACCGGTAGGACCCGACCTTCTGAGAGTTGTGCAAAAAAATAGAAAACTGTGTACAAACGAGGCGAGCATGCCCCATGCTCGTGTTATGTAACTCTGAAAAAAAATGACTGAAGTGTTGGTGTAAAAGAATGCTGCGCCCTCGAGGGCAGTGATGATAAAGGCAGAAGACAATTCTGCAAAGGAACATACTCTGAATAATAGACAATGATCGCGATAATAAGTATCGGCGATAATGTGGGCATTGATGGCCCTACCAAGTTCAGAGGTCTTCGACAAATGATAGAAATAATTGCAATAGTCGCAAAGTAAGACCCACCATAACATGAGAAAGTGTTGGCGTCAAATGTTATGGGGGCCAATGACAACAGGAAGCAATAGTGTTTCTCCCTGTGCCGTCTGAGATCTCTCATTAAGTGGAGAATGAGAATCAAGATACTGTCGCCCTTCTGGAAAAATGGTGTTGATGTCGACAAAAGGGTAACGCGACTCCCAGAAGAAAAGGACTTTATGGAATCTACTGAGGTTAGGAAGTGTTAAAGTTACATGGACGAAGTCAAAAAGTGAGAAGATTCAAGACTTCCCTTGGTTGGAGGATGTGTGAGATAAAAAGTGGTCGCAACTGTGTAACAAGGTCGAGGGTCAGGAGGACGACAAGACCGGTGATAAGTTGTGCTAGAGGTGGGACAAGGAGAAATAAATGCAGAGGGTAGAGGTAAATGACCCGTGGAGTACTCTGAAGTTATGGATGATGCCGGCAAGGGTAGATGAGAAGAAACGCTCCAACCAAGAGTGACATGGGTTGCGTGTGGCCAAAAGGAAGAAAGTCGCCAACGGTGATGACAAAATAAAATGTAAAGACTGGAAATAAAGGCGTTTGTACAATAAATAATGAATAATTTGGGGAGAAATGTACAAATAGAGAAACCAATGCCCCAGTGTGAAATGAGTGCCCCAGGGAGGGCAGAATTTTCTTGGGAAACTGATGAAGGGTGGGGGCCCCATTGGTGAGTTTCTGTATCCGGAAGGTGAAATGAAGGTTAGGTTCGCATATGGGTAAACTGATGATGGATGAAATGGAGGGTTCATAATCCTGCGGGAGTGCAGGTAAAAGAAATAGAACCTGTAAAGAGATCAACTGGGAGTCCATATGGAAAGCTAGAAAAATGAGGAGAAGAAGTATGTGGTTGATTCATGACATGATGAAAGACTATCGGGACTCCCATCCCTAAAGGGTAATGAAGAACAGCATGAGTGTGAAAAAGTGCCAAAAAGGTGCTATGAATGGGACAACTCATGTGGGTAAGAATGCTACTGGGTGACAGTACCGAAGATGCAAATGGAGGTGTGGGTACTGCAGAGCCGGGAATGAGGATCCTAAAGGCCAATATCAACGATTGTGACTGGAAATGTAAATGAAATACAGTGGGAGAGACTACATGCCAGTGTTGAATATATACCTGAAGGGATGATGTCGATGACTGATGAGCAAGTACCTGCGCACGTAACAACTAAATACCCAAAGTGAACAATATATGATGAGAATTAAGATATGAACATGTATTTGATAAATGTGACAATGTGCTTGCGTACCTGGCCATGATATGAAAAAAAGGCGCCTCGGGGGTTCGGGATGAAAAGTGACCCAGGAACAGCTATGATGTAGGTGGCGGGATGCTGATCCCGTGGCTGAAGACAGTTTGAAAAATGGACACCTTGGGCTTTCGGAATGGTGAGTGGAAGTTTGGAAAAAGGCCTATATATAGTTGTAAGGCCCACATTGCCACCGCATTTGTACCTGTTGCAACAGTGACTGGACGAGCAGATTTCAGAGGAGATTTGGCGATTCGGGGAGGATGAGGTATCCAATCGACATTATGCGAGTATCAGGTTAGTGGTATGATCATACTGCATAGAAATAGGGTTTCAATTTTTGGGTAGGGTTTGTATGGAGGGCCATACAGGGGTTTTTAGGGGGTGTAGGGCCCACATGCACGGGTAATTCGGTGAAAGGAGCGCATACGTGCACGCCTGTAAACCGAACACACGTGCATGGGTGCGCGGTAGGGGGAATTTAAGGCACGCCTGAGGGGTGCACCTGTGAGTTGAACAGGTGCGCATCAGTGCGCGCCTGTAGGTTTGACAGGCGTGTGTGAGGGCGCGCCTCTGAATTAAACAGATGAGCATTGATGCGAACCTGTTCAGTCTATAGGCGCGCATATAGGTGCGCCTGTGTAATGAACAAGAGCGCATGGGTGCATGTCTGTGGGAACAAAAACCGCACCTAGGAGGCAAGGTTTGAAGGGTAAAAAATGATTCTTTTTGATGTTGTTGCTGGTTATCTAATCTGATATAGGACTCTGTGTTGGTTGTAGGTGGCCAGAAGTGACTATGCCAGTGCGGTGGCGAGAGCGAGACTGGGCCCAGTTGTGAGATGTTGTGGCCATTGAGGGGTCGGGGGTGCGAGCGATGTTAGCAGCCTGTGGGTTGCTAAAGTTCTTTGAGTGCCCGTTGATACGGGAACAAGAGTATTTACTATAGTTCCTTCTCCATATGTGGAGTCCGGAGCTGCACTTCTTCCTCGTGCGAGGAGACTAGATCCCCTTCACTGCGGTGGAGGATGTATATTTTCTGACTGGGCTCCCCTACCAGCGGAGCCGGTATTGCCCAGGAGCACTCTGCTGGCTGAGATTGGCTAGAGATACTGCTCAGGACGGGACTTCATGTCTGGGATTGTGGTGAGCATCAGTGTTATCAACTCCCTAGCTCATCGTTGTATAGCGGCGATGATTGTGCGAGTATACGGGTCACTAGCGACCCAATGGATTAGTGGTGGCCAGTTGTTGGTGCTGGAAAGAGTGTTGGATGGCGAGCAGTTCGCTTGGGGACTGACGCTACATGCTAGGATGGTGGCATAGTTGGACCACTGTCGGTCCACTGATGGAGGAGAGTTTGATTTTGGGTCCATCTTAGTGGCCTGGTTTTTAGAGAAGGTACCGATGTTGCGTCCGAGGGTTCTGCTGGAGATGTCGGGGCCATGAGAGCCGCGATTGAGGCGGTGGTCTACAGTTTTGGTTCGCCATGGTGGTGGTGAAGGTGGCCACTATTTTTCAGCAGATGCAGCATGGATATGGCGACAGATGACGCAGGTAGTACTTCGGTACCCCTATGCTGGGGTGGACTTCTGGGGTGACCCCGACATGGTGTTGCCTCCAGGGGAGGAATTTGACCATCGAGGTACATATTTTTATTTATGTTGTCTTGTGAGATATCAGTCTATATGTATATGATATAGATTCTGATACTATATGTTGTTGTTGCTTTGTGCATGTGCAGATGTAGCACCTCGCGGACGCGAGGTGGAGATGCAGAGAGCGTCGACTCGTCGTGAGCCGGAGAGACTGTCGCATGGAGAGAGACTTTGATGCGATGATGCCGCGGGGCGACCAACAGAGCCCGAGAGTGCAGCGAGGAGGCACCGGTTCGATGACCCTGGTGCGGGGCCATCACATGCTCCTGCGGCGGTGGCTGGAGTGGACTTCGATGACATATGCCGTCGTCTGGAGATGGTGCTACAGGATGTTCCTGAGGGCATGTGGACACATATCCAGGATGAGAGCTTCTTGGAGCAGTGTGTGGGGGTGCCGCCACCATGGCGGGCCATAGTGCGGCGAGCAGTAGTGCTTGCTGCGATGACAAGTGGATGCCTGCCGCCTGGGCAGGAGGGTCCTGTGGGTGGTCTGCCAGCACCGCCTGGGGAAGGTGGTGGTGGGCCACCACCTCCTCCTGAGGGAGGAGCAGGTGGCGGTGTGATAGAGGCACCTTGAATGATGTATGATGTATATCCTTTTGGTTGTATTTAGGCCGGTGAGCCGATTTTTGTACCGAGGTGTTGTGCTAGCCTGCGGGCACATGTATTTTTGTATGTAAACATTTGGATGGCCTAAGAGGCCTTATATATATATGAGTATACATATTTTGAGATCCTGATGTTGTCTACATGTGTTTTTTGTTGATGATGATGATGATGATGTCTATTCTATCTATATGCTGTGACAAGATTTATGAGATGTTTTATGTATGTGTAGTTGGATGTGATATATGCCAATCTAACACCATGTTAGCTATTTCATCTGTTGTTTGATTCAATTGTTTTGGAATATGTGTAAATGTAATGGAATCAAAATGTCAAGATAAAAGTCTAACCTGCAGGTATTTGCGAAAGAGGCATGGATCGCATACACGGTAAACATTGTTGAGATGGAGGATGACTAGTTGAGAGTCGAGAAAGATGCTAAGGTGACGAATATGATGACGCTAGGCGTTGGCCAGAAGGCCCATGATCGCCGTGTATTCGGATTGGATGTTGGTTGCTGGCCCCAAACATATGCCTCTTGAATGTAACATTTCATGTGAGGGGGTGTATAGAGCCCAAGCCGCCGAAGCGAGATTTTGTGTCCAATGGTTGGCGTCATCGGTGTAACCAATGTGGTAGGATGGTGGAGGAAGCATATGTCAATAGCACAAAGGATAGTTTAGATGAGAGGTGATGAGAAAAAAGATTAAAAACGCTAGAAAAAGAAATAACCTAAAGTAGAAGGACTACGTTTAAGCATAAAATTTCTTGAGATATAACCCATTGACGGGTTCCTTGAGTAAGAGGCCTTCGGGGGAGGCCAGGATGTATGCACCTTTGGTGAGGCAATGTTGGATGATGTAAGGGCCATGCCAAAGTGATTCGAATTTTCCATGGCCAAAGGTATCATTAGTGATATCATAGGCCAGGACGAGGTCGCCTTCGCGGAATGATCGAAGGTTAACATGGCGCTCAAAGGTAGCTTTGGATCATTTTTTAGCTGCCTCGTTGTTCTGTAATGAAGATCGGCGATCTTCATCCAGCGACTCCAAGTTCATCAAGCGCTGCTCCATTGGAGAAGTTTCAGGTAATAGCTCAATTGTGGTGCGTAGGGTGGGTATTTCGCACTCGATGGGAAGAGTTGCCTCAACCCCATGGACTAAATGGAATGGCGTTAAACTAGTAGCGGTCTTTACTGCCATTCGATAAGCCCATAGTGCATAAAATAACATATGATGCCAATTGGTTTTATGTTTATTAACCGTGCGCTGCAACATGGTCTTGAGGAATTTGTTAACTACCTCGACCTATCCGTTTGACTGAGGGTAATATGGTGAGGCAAACTCGTGAGAGAAGCCTAACCGAGATGAGATTTCAACGAAGATCTCATTCTTGAAGTGTTTCCCATTGTCGGAAACAAGTTGGAGTGGTACTCCAAAACGGGATATGACGTGATTAAAGAAAAAACATGCTGCAGTGTCAGCGATGTTGTTGAAAGTGGGCATAGCTTCGGCCCATTTGGTGAAGTAATCAACGGCGACAACAATGTATTTGTGACCATTGCTGGAGGGGGGATTACAAGTCATAAAGTCGATGCCCCATTTACAAAAAGGGCCCGCAGTAATGACAGGGTGAAGAAGAGCGGGGGGAGCTCGGGTTTTGTTGGCGTAGAGCTGACATTGCTCACATTGTTTCACGGCATGAATACAATCATGAAACAAGGTAGGCCAAAAGTAACCGGATCAAATAATTTTTTGAGCCGTGGATATACCCAAAATATGGCCCCCACATGCACCACTGTTGCAGTCGTTTAAGACTCTATCGGCCTCATCAATAGTCAGGAAACGACCAAAAATGGTGTCGATGCCCCGCCGATATAGGATGTCTTCGATGAGAAGATAGCGGGGGGCCTGATGGCCAATACACCGACGATCATCTCATGATAGATGGTTACCAAAATTTTGAGTTCGTAGGAAGACGAGAAGGTCACCATACCAAGGATCATCAGAAGTGATGTAAAAGAGATGTTCGTCAGGAAAGTCGGTGTTGACGGAGGCACTGGTGGTGTCAGAGGGGAGGGTCGTGACAATTTTGGTGAGAATGAGGGCCTTCTTACTCTTAGGTGTTAAGAACTTGAGGTCGTACTCCTGAAGGATAACGATCCAACGAGCGAATTTATCGTTAACTTGGTGAAGGCTAAGCAAGTATTGCATAGGGTTGGAATATGTGACGACCTTGGTGATGCAAAGCAGAATGTAATGGAGCAGTTTCTAGACTACAAGGACAACTGAAAGAGAAAGTTTCTCTTCGTGTTTGTACTTCAAGGGTGGTCCTGAGAGGTTCTTACTAACGTAGTAAATGACATGTTCATGATTTTCATCTCCGAGTTGGATGAGGACGTTGGCTACTGATACAACTGATGCTGATACGTAGAGGATGTAGTCGTGATTATAGTCAGGTGGACTAATTAAAGGTGCATTTGAAAGCGTTGTTTTAAGATCGTCAAATGACTGTTGGGCATAGTTGTCCCAGTGAAAGGGGATGTCGTGACGTAGTAAGCGAATGAAACCATTTGCGAGTATGGTGTAATCTGGGACAAAGCGTCGAAGGAAGTTAGCTTTTCCCTAAAGACTTTGAAGTTGTCGTAAATTCTGAAGAGGTGGAATTTCGGTGATGGCTTTGACTTTGAGGGGGTCTACGGTAATACCACTTTGGGAAATAATAAAACTGAGGAGGCGCCTTGCGGTGACGCAGAACATGGACTTGAGAGGATTCAAGCGGATGTTGTACTGGCGATAGCATTGAAAGATGATTCGTAAATCATCGAGATGCTGAGTGCATTTCTTGGATCGAGCTGTGAGATCTTCCAAGTAGGCGAGGATGATTTCAGCCAGATCGTGAAAGATGTATGTCATCTCCCACTGGAAAGTTGCACCAAAATTTTTTAAGCAGAAAGGCATGACACGATATGAAAAAGTACCCCATGGGGTAATGAATGCAGTTTTATATTGATCAGCTGGGTGAATTTGAATTTGGTTATATCCAGAGAATCTGTGCAGAAAGGAGAGAGCCTCGTGGCCGGCGCAGTCCTCGATAATTTGATCGATGAAAGGTGTTGGAAAGTTATCTTTTGGACATGCGTTATTGAGATCGCGAAAGTATGTGCAAACAAGGATAATTCCCTATTTTTTGTTGATGGGTACAGGGTTGGAAACCCATGAGGTGTAAGTGATGGGATAAATAAACCCGGTCGTACGCAATTTGTCAATTTCAGCTTTGATAGCCGCGGCCTTGCATGGGTGTAGTGGTCGCTGATTCTGGCAAACTGGTGTGATGTCTGGCTAGGTGTCAATGCGATGCTCGACAATAGAGGGGTCGAGGCCAGACATTTCCATGTATGACTAGGCAAAAATATCCCTATATTCTTGGAAGAGGGCTTTATATGCGGCGATTTCTTAAGGAGTGCAAGTAGCTCCAATTATGATTTCTTCGACGATGCCATTTTTAATGGAAATGTCGATTTTGATGGTGGGGGAAATGTTGGCCATA
>JASDQU010336933.1:0-12594 GCA_032191745.1 Picea mariana | reverse complement strand
TTGTCATTTCTTGACAAGTAGTGCATTTTACAATGAACTTATGCTTTCCAAATTCAAATGACCGTGGCCCAACATATCCAACATTGATTTTGAAGGATGGCTATGTTGATAGTTACCCACATGTGTTGGGAAATCAAATTTCCTGAACAATGCAGAATGACAAGCCTCATATTTGGCTTTGAGACAATTAAGGAGGATTTACAACTAGATTTTATTCTATCATGCAGAAAGGTAACGAAAATCTAGGCCTACGTAAGTTTTTATATTAACAGGTGGTCCAATGTCCTTGAATTGATAGCAAGATACTTAAACACCACTTCATTAAATGCCGAAAGCCATTAGTGCATAATTGTGACCTCTTGTCATCTTTAGAACTCAAGTCAACCGTGGCCAAGTGAGGTATGAGTTGTCAACATGTATCTAAGCCCACGATCAGGCTATGTTATGTAGTTGGAATGTGAATTTTGTACCTAAGTTATGACATGTAATTATACAATATTATTTGAAATAGCCCAGAAGAAAAATAAAGTTCTAGATAATATTGATTTTTCACTAGTAAGCAAAACACAGACTTCACTAATGACCAAAAATGTGATTTTTTGGCAAGTTGCGATCCTTTTATCTTATATAACAGAATTGGTAATGTTTAGGTTGTAGTTAGTTTTGTTAGTGTTAAATTTTTTCAGCACATTTTAACATCCTGTTATCGTGCAAATCTTCACCAGCAAAGCTGCCTAATAATTATAGGTGATTTAGCCCTGTCAACTTCTAGATGCCTCTCCATTCATATTGGTGCTTTTCCAGTCTCAGCGGGGTGTGCCTAGGGGTTGTATGCCGTTCTTAAGCTAACAAAACTGCGTAAGTAATCCAACTGATCAACACAGAAAAACTCGCCCTTGAAATGCCTGAAAGCAGTCAAGAGCAAGGGTAAATTCTTAGTAAAAATCAAGTGGTTGAGATCAGATTTCTAAACCAACTATAACAGTGAATGAAAACGAACGAGATGAAGAGAATATGTGCCTTAAGTGAACAAGAATTCAAAATAATTGCATCCAGCCTAACCGAATCACTGCAATACTATCAAACTATAATCCAATCAAGAAATTATAAGAGCCAGAGAGAAGGCATAATCGAACCAAATCAATGTTTTGTTCAAGAGACTGGATTACATCATAGTGACAATACATGACAGGCTGCCATAGGTCTAGAAGTATGCAATGATGGAGGTGGATTGTTGGATCTGGAGGGTGGAAGGATGATGAGAATCTGCTGCTGTAATCTACTCAGAAAACAGTCCAACCCCTGCAAAGTCTTTCATCTCTTTATATATAAAGCCCAAACTGTCTGCGGAAAGAGGAAAGAAAGCATACTAGTCTTGCCAAGTTCTGCATGCATGCCAACTAAGGTCTGGTTTGCTGTTTGGATGACATTTCTGTGGCAAAAACACTGCTGTTTACTAAGTTTCCAGCATGCACAGACCTTTTCCAAACACCTAAGTATTACCAATTCTTGGTCTATGTGAGTAGACCTGCATTATCTCATACCCTAATGGACTAATGAAGGAATAATCAACGTGCGACTATACTTGCCTGAATACCCCTATTGCCAATAATAATAAAACCATTGCCAACAACAATCTCCAACTGTAGTTACTTAGAGTATAAGATTATTTATGGCAATGGAGGATGACAACCTGACTGGTTCTGATGCGGAGCATAGGATTCGAAACATAACGGCTGTTTCAATCCGTGACTGGCGGGAGCACTCCGAGTGGAAATAAACGCGACTGAACACGACTGCGTTTTTTCCCGATCTGGCTTTTAAAAAGGTTGGGCCTGGGAAACGACGGGTCCTTTTTTTTTTTTTCTTTCAGTTTTACGCTGTTTAGTGGCTGTAGGTTGCAACTGTAGTTCGTGAATATGTCTGAGGACCTGCGTGTCCTGTTTCGAGGACTGAGAGCATTTGGCTCATTTCGGTTAGGGAATTTTAATGGAATAAAATGATCTGAGTAAGCTTGAGTTGAGTTCTGTCTTTGATGTTTAGACTGGTTGTTTTTGCCTTGTTAAACTGTGCCTTTGTAGCTACAGGATTCTCGTGTGTTTCTGCAGTAAGGAGCGACTGCATCAGATTCGAGCACTGATTCCTGTAACCATCTAAATTTATTAACTCCATAGATAATACATATTAGAAATAAATCACGTACAACCTGTAGCTACTGTTGCTAAACCAGTCATTGGCTCATTTAAAAATAATTGGAAAACCTGCCAAATATAACACCCTCATTCATTGTTGTAGCATGAACCAAACCCTCATTCATTGTTGTAGCATGAACCAAATCCTGCTTTTCCTCATGCATAGCGGACTCTCTGATTCAATATAGCAGCTGAAGAAAAAATAAAACATGCCAATAATACTCCACTCAGCGCTGATTGCTTGTGGGATAGCTATCTCCACGTATGTTCATGCAAAATACATCCAACAAGCTACTGTGTGGCTGATTTAAACACCTAGTCACATGCTAAAAATGTTGTAGTAATGCGCTGACACCAAGATCTGTAATCAATATACTGCTTGAAGGTCGTATGATCATTGAGAAGGACAAGTTGCATCACATACAACCTCAAAATAACACCGCGAAGCTATCTTTGAAGACTGAAGTTTGCATGCATGATAAACTTGGACAAAATAATGATCTAAGAATTTCAAACTGAGGTCGAGTTTGGGTTTGAATAAACATGCAAAGGGAGGTTGAATTAGTATCCAAACTTGACAAAATAAGCATGGGTAAGTTCGACTTGGGTTTCCTGTTTGGTTTAGCAGTAGCAAATTTATCTATAGCTTTTCATTGCATTCAAGGATTGGATAAGAAAATTAAGATTAGGCTTTAAGCTTTTAAAAATTTGCAGCTTGCTAATCGCAATAAAGAAGTCGCCTAGCTTTTATGTTTAGTAAACGTAGTAACAAATTCATTCAAGGCTTTTTGCTTAGATAGAATTAGTAACAATGATTAGGGTTTTGGACTTGTCAAAGCTCAAGTAGGATGACAACTACATATGGCAAGGTGAATTAGGATTTTGGTCTCGTCAAATTTTAAGGAGGATGACGACTACATATGGCAAAGTGAATTAGAGTTTGGATAGAAAAGCATTAGGGATGATAAAATTAGGAATCAGGCCAATCACACAAAAAGGAGGTCAAATTATGACTTTGAAAAGTCAAACTAGTAAGGAAGACAAGTCATCTTAGCAAGGTAAGTTAAGATTTTAGCCCAAGACCATTTTAGAACCTCATATAAATGGAAACCTTCCAACTAGCTTCCATGTGTCACATTGGGAGAACAATCCACTTGCTCAACACTACACTTGACTTATAATCCTTCATCCACTGGAATCTTGGAACCACTCTACCACTACACACTTGGAGCCATGATATCACACCTTGTACTTGCGATGATCCAGGAGGATTTCGGTGGCCACCCACCTTGTTCAACTGGCTCAAAATAGTTTTTTGGCAACTTATTGTTTTTAGCAATTTTTTTGTTCTTGAACTTCCGGGGCCATTTTGAGGGTCTAAACGACGTTTTTTTGCAACCAGGGACCTCAATTATAGCTGACGGCTCTAATTGAGCCCCCTAAATGAAGATCGTTGTCCATACCTTTCCAACGAGCTATCGTGCGACCTAAACGAAGATCGTATGCAAAAGTTACGACCCCAGGAAGTTGATATACTGACTTACCCCAACGGGGCCCACATGACTTTTGACACTTCATCTCCTAGGGTTAGGTTTTTGGATGTATAGGGTTTAGACATTCTTGTTTATTGTAAAAAGGCCTTCAAAGCCTCATTGTACTCATCTTCTTGTGAATGAGCGTAACCATCACATTTCTTCTCAGAGATAAGCTGCCACCATTCTAGCAAGCTTGTTTTCAGTCTGCATTTTACAGTTTTCAACATATTTCTTATATAATAGAAGCCAAGTTTTATTGTATCTTTGTTATTGTTCATTGTGCCTCTGTGTTAATATTATAAATCTATGGTTTCATTTCGTTCCGCTCATAAATCCAGATCAGTGGTATCAGAGTGGTCTTCTCCTTGTCATTTTTTTTAATGCATGTCCCTGATGCGGTCAGGGTATAGAGAGTTGGGTATCGAGCTTGTTTCTCTTGAGAACAACTCCTCTCGCATGCCCAAGAAACCATCCATGGCAGGCGAAAAAAAAAGACGACGAGACATGAGATCCTTTCAAAATGTTGCTCAAGGAAGCCCTTGAACAACAGAGGAATAAGATGATGGACAACTTTGCACAAATCCTTCAATGCCTGCTGACAAACGACACATCCACCTTGAGCGGAGGTTCCACTCTCTTCAAGGTACAAATCAATTTTGATATTCCTATATTTGAAGGTCAAATAGATGTTGATGTCATAAATAAATGGTTAAACCTTCTAGAAGGGTATTTTTCTATCCACAACTTTTCCGATAGAGAAAATATTACATTTGCGCTCCTCAAGGCTGTCCCCCATGTCAAGTATTGGTGGGAGACTTTCTGTGAGCAAAATAAAATAGAGGGATCCACATTATTTGCAGTTGCACCCACTTGGGGTTCCTTCAGGGATGCTATTAAGGAACAATACTACCTTGTTGGAAGCTATGACAACTTGTATACAAGATGGACCACATTGCGGCAAGAAAGACACCAAACAATGCAGGAGTTCACTAATGTCTTCTATACCTTGCGCACCAAGTTGGGTATCAAAGATTCTAAACAACCTCTGGTGCTCAAGTACCGCACTAGATAGATACATCCAGACATCTGCATAGATACATCCAGACAAAAAATGGAGTTTTTGGACATCTCATCCTTGGGCGCTGCCTATCGATACGCCATCATAATCGAGCAGAAGCTGAAACAAAATCCGCGACAGTGTGGGTCTGGGAACCCCTCACAGCAAAATCAGGGCAAGGGAAGCCCCAACCCGCAGAACAAAGGACAGAGAAAATATGAGAAACCTTAGGACAACCAGTCCAAGCCGCAAGCAAAGAAGGACAATGGGAAGACGAAGAAAGATACCGAGAAATGGTGAGACTTCCATAAGATCCCCTTGCATAACATCGATGATTGTCGCTCAAAGCAGTCATTGGTGGCAGAGGTAAAAGCCTCTGAATTAGATGCAGGTTTCGAATCTGAGTCAGAACCAGAAAAGGGGATATGGATCATTGATGCAGAACCCAGTGCCATCGTTGCTACCACCAAGATCCAGCCCAGTGAACCTGATGAGCCAGAGGAAGGTGAGCGCCTCTTTTATTCACACATGCAGATAAAAGGCACTCCGCTGCACTTCATCGTTGATAGAGGTAGCCAGAATAATCTCATCTCAACATAGGTCATCAAGTGACTAGCCTTGCTAACAACACCGCCCCCGCAACCCTACACCATCGAATGGCTCCATTAAGGAAGCGATCTTCACGTCAGCCAACAATGTCGTTTGTCGTATGGCATCAAGCCATTCAAAGATGAGGTATTGTGTAATGTTGCTCCCCTTGAAGTTTGTGATGTTCTTTTGGGCCAACCTTATTTATGGAAATGTTATGTTGTATATGAGTCTAGGCCTCGCAGTGTTATTATTACTTTGAATAGGAAATTGTACAGGATACCCGAGACAGTCCCACCTAGTGTTATTTCCTTGATCTCTACCACGCAATGCAGGAAGGTCATTTCTCAGACTGGGAAGTTTTTCTTCTTCGTGATTTGTTCTCAGAGTGAGCGAAAGGTTGCAGTCACATCCATGGCCTTCGCGACTGATCCCTCCACGCAGCAAAAACAAGTGGATAAGATCATGGAAGAATACAAAGATATATTCTCATCACCTACTGGGGTACCTCTGCATTGTCAGGTCAAGCATCCCATCGATCTGACCCCCGACGCACTGCTACCCAATGGGCCAATCTATTGCTGCTCTCCACTAGAAAATGAGGAGGTTAAGCGTCAGATCCAAGAACTGCTCCATAAGGGGCACATCCGACCCAACTCATCACCTCGTGGAAGCCCAATCGTGCTGATTGAGAAGAAAGAAAGGACTTGACGACTCTGCATTGATTATCAAGCCCTAAATAAAATCATAGTCAGGAACCGATACCTGATTCCCCGAATCGACGATCTCCTTGATCAACTCAAGAAGGAAAAATACTTCAGTAACATTGATCTGAAGTCTGGCTATCATCAATTCTCAATAGAATTGACATATGTATAAAAAACTGCCTTCAAGTCAAAAGAAGGTCTTTTTGAATGGTTGGTCATGCCCTTTGGTTTGACAAATGCCCCAACAACTTTCATGAGGATGATGGACAATATCTTACGACCTTTCACTAATTCTTTTGTGGTGGTGTATCTGGATGACATCCTCGTCTACAGTAAGACTTGGGTAGAACACTTGCAGCATATTCAACAGGTTATGCACACTTTGCGGCAACACAAGCTATATGCCAACTTGAAAAAATGCTCCTTTGGCATGGATAGGGTCTAGTACCTCGAGTACATTGTTGATGTGCATGGTGTGCATGTTTATCCAACCAAGATCCAAGTAATTTATGACTGGCCAACCCTAACCATGCTCACTGAGCTTCAAATATTCTTAGGCCTTGCCAATTTCTATTGAAGGTTCATGTTGGGATTCTCCCATATTGCATGGTCCCTTAGCCAAATAACCAAAGGTGGTGGTAAGGAAAAAATTGTGTGGGGTCTATCCCAACAGAAAGTGTTCGATGATCTGAAGAAACGCTTGTGCTCCGCCCTAGTTTTTTCATTACATGACTTGCAACAACCCTTTGAGATCGAGACAAATGCTTCTGACTATGTTGTGGGCACAACCATTACTCAACACGGCCACCCCGTGGCCTATCATAGTGAGACACTATCAGATCTCGTCCGCAAGTACCCTACTTACGACAAAGAAGTCTACTCCATTATGAAAGCCTACTGCCAGTGGAGGTATTGCATTCTCGTGAAGGAGACAATCATCCACACTGATCATAAGTTGTTGCAGTTCATGCAGACACAAGGCGAATTGTAGAATGACCGCCATCAGAAGTGATCCACATATTTGCAGCGGTTTCACCTCAACATCAAGTATAAAACAAGAAGTACCAACCGAGTTGTTGATTTCCTTAACCGACCTCCAGTCGCGACACTCACCACAGTGCTCGATTCTTGCGACCACGAGACCTCTGGATGGTGCCACCTCTATGAGACAGATCCTGACTTCGCCAACACCTACCAGATGTTGGGCACAAACACAATTGTCACCAATTTCCATCTTCAGGATGAGTTGCTATGCCATCTGGGCCATCTATGCGTTCCATCAAGCGAGCGAGTGAAGATGATTTGGGAAGCCCACTACATTCGGGTGGCTAGACACTTCGGAGTGGAAAATATAGTGGCAGTGTTGCGGCGACATTTATACTGGCTGAAACTTTGACAAGATGTCAACAAGTATATTCGTTCATGCATTGCATGCGCTATTGTCAAACCGAACATTAAGAAACAAGGCCTGTACACTCCTCTGCTTATTCCTGACAGGCCCTGGGAATCCATCTCAATGGACTACATGTCGGGCCTTCCATCCACCAAGCGGAGAAATGACTGTGTTTTTGTGGTTGTTGACCGTTTTTTCAAGATGGAAATTCTGACCCCATGTATGAAGAGCATCATAGCGTGGGCCACTGCCAAGATCTTATTTGAACGAGTATGGGTACACTTTGGGATCCCACAAACCATTATCTCAAATCACGATAGTCAGTTCCTCTGCACATTCTGGTCGAGCCTCTGGTCACTGCTGGACACCAAGCTCACAAAGTCCATTGCCTTCCACCCTCAGCCGGATGGCCAAACCAAGGTCGTCAACCGAATGATCATGCACATATTGCGCATGTACAATTCCAAGCATCCCCGCACCTGGGATGAGAGTTTTCCATATGTTCAACACAACTACAACAAAGCCATACATAGCTCAACCAACCATAGCCCCTTTCAAGTGGGGTTGGGATTTCAACCATTGGGTCCCATGAATGTTGCACTACCCCTTGTGTCCACCCAGGAAGACTCGTCACATGCTCCAACTGGGGTTAACAAAGCCACCTGGTTCATTGAGCGGATCCAACACATCCGCCAATAGGTTCAAAATATTTTACATAAATCCAATGCCAAGTACAAGCAACGCCATGATCAACACCGTGCCACATTAGTTTCAGGTGGGAGCCAAAGTTTGGTTGCACTTGCAGAAAGAACGCCTTACAAGACCTCATCGGAAGCTTTGTCCACTCTGTTATGGACCCTACACCATCACCAAGACTGTGGGTGCCAATGCTTTTGAGCTCAACCTTCCCCCATTCCTTGGCTTGCACCCAATATTCAATGCGGACCTCCTTCGGCCTTATTTTCCACCATTATTGGACACATCAGAGATAACAAAATAGTTGACACCAACAAAGCTCAACCCTGAATGCATGGAACATGCATCCACTGATGATATCGTGGACACATAGGTCAAGGGCACTCGCGAGTAGAGGATCCAACTTTATCGGGTTGTCAAAGCAGGACAACTCCTGCACCAAGACAAGTGACTCGCCCAGGGCCAAATTCAATAGAAATTTTCTCATCTGATGGGGACACTCAACGCAATGGAAACCATTTCTTCCTAAGGGGGGAGGATTGATCCAGGAAGATCTCAGTGGCCACCCACCTTGTCCAACTGACTCAAAAACGTTTTTTGGCAACTTGCTATTTTTAGTAGTTTTTTGGTTCCTGAACTTCCGGGGCCATTTTAAGGGTCTAAACGATGTTTTTTCACGATCAGGCATCTCAACAATAAACAAAAGGATTTGATTGAGCCCCCTAAATGAAACTCCTTGTCAATACCTTTTCAACGAGCTATCGTGTGCCCTAAACGGAGATCATATGCAAAAGTTACGACCCCGAATTTGATGTACTAACTTACTCCAATGGGGAACACATGACTTTTGGCGCTTCATCTCCTAGGGTTAGGTTTTTAGATGTCTAGGGTTTTGACATTCATGTTTATTGTAAAAATGTCTTCAGAGCCTCATTGTACTCATCTTCTTGCGAATGAGCATAGCCGTCACATCTCTTCTCAGAGATAAGCTACCACCATTCTAGCAAGCTTGTTTTCAGTCTGCATTTTACAATTTTCAACATATTTCTTATTTAATAGAAGCCAAGTTTTACTGTATCTTTGTTATTGTTCATTGTGTCTCTGTGTTAATGCTATAAATCTGTGATTTCATTTTGTTCCGCTCATAAATCCAGATCATGTGACAAATAGAACTGCTAAATATGGACATGTTCAAAAAAATTGTTTATCTCCAAAAAAAGGTAGAAAATGAAAGAAAGACTGAAAATGAAGAAAACAACTTTGATATTGGAGCCAAATATAGCACATCTAAAAATAGACACTACTAAAATAAACAACATCTCTCATGTCCATGAAAGTAGTCTCATTAGACTCGCTTTTCTGCAAGGAACTCAAATATGTGCTAAAAAATGACATGCAACCCTTTAAAAACAAACTGTTAAAAATAACAATGTCATGAAACTACTTGCATGTCACCTGAAATTGACTCATCAATATAATAAACTCGCAAGAACCACAAATATGTAAACATATCTGATATGCATGCTTTGGAACTTTGGCTCTTAGAATTAAAAAAACTACTAAAACTAGTGTTTTTTCTTGGAATCTAATGAAACTGACTCTATAGCAAGCTCTGATCATTGTGAAGAACTAGATACAATTGTAATGGAACCAACATTATGGAATCTTGTTGGATCTTAACCCTCTGGTAATTGTTACACACATAATCAAGGGTTAACACAATCCTAACAATTTGACCTAGCCTACTTACTTAGGAACAACAAAAAACTAAAAGTACTATCAATAATGTAATCTAATTTTGCTACTAGGAATTGAAACAAATCAAATTGAAAAATATAATCGTAAGTACAACATATTTGCAACTCAAATCACATCATTGTTTTATTACTCCGAAGACAGGAAACACTAGAAGCTTCAAATCTTGACTCTAATCATTCATTGCTCTTGATTGAACTAAATGAATAAAACTTGTGCCCTTGCTTTCTACACACACACTCTAGGGGTTAACACAATCCTAACAATTTGACCTAGCCTACTTACTTAGGAACAACAAAAAACTAAAAGTACTATCGATAATGTAATCTAATTTTTGGTACTAGGAATTGAAACAAATCAAATTGAAAAATATAATCGTAAGTACAACATATTTGAAACTCAAATCACATCATTGTTTTATTACTCCGAAGACAGGAAACACTAGAAGCTTCAAATCTTGATTCTAATCATTCATTACTCTTGATTGAACTAAATGAATAAAACTTGTGCCCTTTCTTTCTCCTTTATAGACTTGGAAGAAGAGAAGGTACAATGAATTTGGACACATGCAAAATAGTGATTTCACTGAAATAAACATAAATCCTAGATCTATTCCTGGCCTTGGGATTAACACCCTCAATTCGCATGAAATAACTATTTCTAGGAAGTTGCGCCCACTAGAGGAGGGTGAAAGTATGCATGCATGCATTTCTCTCTTCTAGATCTATGCCCCATCTAATCTTGAAAAATTTCCACATGCAAAGTGCCCTGACTAATTGTGCATGCAATTACTAACTCAAGCAAACTTAGAAATAGAATTGAACTGGTAAATATAAAAAAAAATTAAATTGGAATTAAACTGAGGATGGCACGTGCATTTTCTCTCTATCTCTCTCTCCTCCATTAATATCCATGTTCCCTAATTACTGTTGTATGGAATTGTTGAAAGAATGCATGCACACACTGTCTCTCTCTTGCATAAATGCTCTTGTTCCCTCATTATTGTTATATTGAACTACTGAAGGAGGGTGTACTGCTGTCGTTGCCATTAAGGATGTTGTACAAAATATTTGTTGAAGTACCTATCACAATATATTCTCTGCATGCACCCAAATCTTCTCTACTTGTTGTCATTAATGATGCTTTGCTGGACACTAGTACTTGAATAATTAAGTTTCCAATCAATGCAAATATTACTAATTGTTGGAATTTTAGTATCTTAGAAAGTTTCCAACATAGTGCCATCAATGGTAGTGGTAGGCAAAGAAGATCTAGGCACATGAAAATAAGGTACAATGGCAGGGATTCAGAAAAAGTGTCCAAAACTACCTTCTCAACATGATTCCAACCAATGCTATATTTCTTATATAAGTTTTTTTTATTTTTTAATATTAACAAAATATACAAATAATCAAGTTATTCTTGATGCTTGGGGAATCATTATGTTCATCTAACTAGTCTTTAAAATCTATATATATACCATCTTTCCCTAGAAGGGTAACCAGGATGGATTTCACATAGAGGATATAATAAACTATAACTTGAAAGAGTAGCAAAGAGTCTAGAGAACTAAAAGACATAGACATTAGCAAAACAAGCCAGAGTGACCTAATCAGTTTAATTGGGACAAAACTAGTCATGAGATGGCATATGTAAACAAAAATGAGTTTAGTCATTGGTTGGAGGCACTTGAGGAACCATCTGAGAAGCGCGAACATGAAAGGAAGTGACCTAAGGGGGATTATGCAACCTAGAAGACAAACCACCAATGTGCCCCAACTACACATAACCACCATTCCACTTTACTAACCAAGAAACCATTGTGAGGGGAAGTTTGTTCTGTTCTTCCAAAGCTTCCAGACGTTGCTTGGTATGCCTATACTCCCAGTCATTGGGGGGAATTCCCTAAGCTACCATGGTTTTGGTATGCTAGTAAATCTCTAGGGTCTTGTAAAATTTGGTGTCTCGGTTCCTAGGAAAACCAAGATCAGGAATAATCTCTCCAATTTGCTTATACTCATCCTCATCCTCTTGATATGCCTTGACTACCTTAACATCTTCTTCCAAAGCCTGCATTTCCACTTTCATATTTGGAGATACTGAGTCCCCATAGTGTTCCAGTGATGCTTTCATTGCCAGGGCTACCCACATTTTGTGCACAAAAGGAAAATGACCATGACCCCCACAATGAGCCATGGATGCAACCTGAGGAGTGGCAAGCCACTTACAGATGGAAACTAGAACAAGATTAGCACCAAAGCTCGAAATTATCCAAAGTTGAGTCAGAAACTAGAGACAAAGATTGCAATAGCATTGAGAAGGCACTCGGTCCTAGCTAAAAAACCTTGTGAACATCATGCAAGAGGAGTCTTGAGGACAAAGAAACAAAGGTCACTAAAAGTCATGAATAGAAACTATAGCATGAATCGACTGAGCTTCTTCCCAACTATACTTTCCATCTTCCCTCGTGCTTTGCATATTTGAATCAAGGTGGGAAATAAAATGCATACTATGAGATTTCCTAGGTGAAGTGACTGGGCAAGCCTCCCTGCCAACCACACATTCCCCCCCGTCTTCAACATTACTTTCCTCTTGATTACGAGCATGACCAGCTGGCACTCGATCCGAGGTCCAACCAATGTTATACGGTATATGACTCCTCTTGAGAAAT
>JASDQU010336931.1:0-12523 GCA_032191745.1 Picea mariana | reverse complement strand
TGGGTTGTTAGTCTTCACTGGTATAGGTCCAGAAGTTTTATTTCTGTCCCCCGAGGGAAAGTTCTATTGGAGTACACTCTGGGTTGGGAAGTTCATTCTGGGGTTCTTTTTGTAGTTTTTAAATCCCGATGATTTTCTCCCCTTTTTCTAAAATCTCGAACCACTCCTTTGTTTCCAGTCTCCACGAGACTCTGCCCGATGTCCATATTGTTCATGACAATATGTTTCCTTTTGTATAGTATCTTCTAAGGTCTTTGGCTCGTCAAATTCAATTCGGTTCTGGTATTCTTTGGGTAACCCACTGATGAAGCGTTGTGCCTTCGCCTTCTCTTCTTTGATGTAGGGTACATATCTCAGTAAGTCGAGGAATTTTTTGACATACTCCTCCATAGTAAGTTGTCCCAGTTTGAGTTCATAAAACTCTTTAGCCTTCTCATCGAAATACCTTTCCGACAAATACTTCTTCTGGAAGTACTTCTCAAACCGTTTCCAAGACAGGTCCTCCTCGTAGACCCCTTTCATATTCTTAAGGTCTTCCCACCAGATGGAATCTTTTCCATTCAGATTGAAAGTGGCCACTCGAGCCTTCAAGTTCTCTAAAAAATCATGGACTCTGAAATATTTCTTCAGTCCAAGTAGCCAGGTCTCGGCTTCATCTCCCTTCTTTATATCACCGTTGAAGGAGGGAGGTTTGGCCTTCCTAAATTCCTCAAATTTATGACTCTTGGAAGTCTTTTTCTTCTTCTATTTTCTACGAGAATAGGAACTGGTCCTGCTATTGGAAGAGCCTTCTGAATCACGAACTTCCTTCTCAATGGAATCGTCTGGCACCGGTCCCTTACCTCTGGGGTGGACCTTTCTGGATGTGCTTCTCTCAATATGGTCACTGAAATGACCATGATTCTGCATCTCAGGTTCATGTTGCATTTTTCACTGTAGGTCAGATAAGCTCTAGAGTAGAACTGCATTAATTTCGATTTGTTTTGCTTGTTCTTTCATCATCCTTTCATTATCGGCCTTGCAGCTTTGTAGTTCGACCATGAGACTCCTCACAGTCTCAGCTAGGTCTGGAGGGGTTCCTATTGCTCTTCTTTTGTCAGACTCTTCGTCTTTGTTGTGGGAGCCTTCTCCCACCTCTTAGTGAGTCACCATACTCTGCGTCTGTAGATTCCCATGGTTGATCGTCCGCTTGAGTGAAAAGACAAACACTGGCTATTAGTCAAGAGTTAAATTCATTTTTATAATTTGTGCATAAATTCATAACTCTTTCACATGCATACACAATCAAGTTCTCATTTTCCAAGTTTTTAATCTTGGACAAGAGAGTTAAGTCAGGGGGTTACTCCTCATAGGAGTGCTTCGAACGGAGTTTATGCGCAACTCGTGCATGAGCCCAATCAGGCCGAGTGTTGTAACCATGCTCTAATACCACTTTGTAACATACCCGCTACCTAAATCAAATTTTTTTGGTCCTCTGTCGGACTCGAACCCCTAAATAACCATGGAGGCCCAGCGTAAGCTGGCTCTTCCTCTCTCCTTCTCCATTCCCATGTGATCGTGGGTTATGTTCACGGTTCAATTTGAATGCAATGTCTTTTGTATTTCACGCTTTGACGCCACAATAATGTCCAAACATTCGACTCTGCAACCACCGAGCCCCAATAGGGATAACAAGCGACCAATGGGGATGAATACCTATGGGGTCAGCGAATGGCCAATAGGAACAAACCTCCATAGGGGTAGAGAAAAGCCAATGAGGAACGCCCCGTTGCAAGGTTAGGTGGCATACAGGTGGCAAGAGGGAAATGCGACACGGTGGTCGTCATGACAGGGAGGGGCCCCACTTCACATGCCACACTATTCCGGACCCCCCCCCTCCCCCCATTAAAGGCAGAATGGCAAGGGGGGTCCAGAATCCACCTGGGAGTCATTGATCACGATGAGTTAATATCGACTGTTCGAGAGTTGCACATCCAATTTCGGACCCCCCCCCCCCATTAAAGGTAGAATGGCAAGGGGGCTCCAGAATGCATCCTTAGCCGTAGATATGGGCAAGTGGACTTTGGCCATCCAGATGTACTTGCTTCTTATCCTAAAGCATAATCCATGTCTTGGCTTAAGTTAACGTCTTATTTCCACATCTAACGGTCATTACAGACCCTGAGATCCTCCGACAGAATCTCTTCTATTCATCGGGGTTTATCGTCACGAAAATCTAGACTCTCGATCACAGAGCTCTCGAATCTTCGATGAGCTCTTTTCTAGCCTTATCCCCTCCTAGCTATGCCTTCTGGTCCATATGACCGCTCTCATAAGACCACAGCCTTATATCCTCCTATCCGGGTTTCGGACTTTCAAGTGCCAAAATGCACTTCTCCCCAAGATCCGTGATCCCTCGAATCTCGATGAGCCTTTCACGCATTAGTCCTCCTGGCTAAGCCCTAGTCCATGTGACCACCTCTCGTATGACCGCAGCCATATACTTCTGTTGGGATTCCTCCTATTGGGGTTTTGACACTTGTGATGTCCCAACAACTTGGTTCACTGATCCCCGATTCCGGACACGCTCCTCTGCTGCCTTAGCCTCCCGGGCTAAGTCTTTAGTCCACATGACCAATGTCCCTGTGACCACAACCTTACCTCTCATCGGGGTTTTGGACTTCATAGTTTCACAATGTATGGACTTCTCGTCCTCGTGATTCTCGATTCTCTGAATCTCGACTGGCTGACAGCTGGCCCCCACACAATGGAGCTTTCCTCCTTCCCTAATCTGCTGACAGTTGGTTCCCACTTATCGGAGTTTCATGGTTCGCGATTCCAAAATGCATAAACACTTTGTCACCAGGATCCCCGATATCCCGATGACCCAAACACCAATCAACAACTTCCTATTGGGCCTTTCCCCGATGACGCCGATTGCTGCCACGCGTCCTCCTCAAGATGGACGGTTCTGATCTCTCCAGGATTTCGAGACTTGTGACATCCCGATTCCTTTGACATCAGGAACTCCGATTTCCCGAATTCCGATATCCCGATGAAGGTCGGGAAGTTTGCCTAGTTTGAGAAGGGTTAAACCCCATGCCCCTCCTATCCGATCTGACGATTGACGGGTAAATGGTCCAAGATCTAACGGTCTAGATCCATTCTTCCCGCGCACACTCCAGAGACTAAACTCCAAGCATCTTAACCCAATCCAACAGCTGACGGGATTTTTGAATGAGATCCAATGGCTTAGATTGTCCCACCTTGTGCATTCTTCCACTACTTCGTGGATGTGGAAATATCAATGGTTCAAATGTTCTCCTAGGCCTTGGGATCTACGATCCCAATTTCCTCGTTGTTCATGAAGATAGAGGGAAAGAGGGGCAAGGTATGTAATGCCCTTGTTACTTTCATCAACCTAACGGTCATGAATGGCTATGGGTCATCCAACAAGATCTCGTTCGTCGATTTGTTACTTATCTCTACACTGTTATGTCGGAACCTTAAGAGGGTCATTCCTCCTCGTACAGGGTTATTAAGACTTGCCCATTCAAGGCCCTTTTCTAGGTTCTTGGAAAACCTTTCTAATAAGGGAGTCTCTATGAAGAGATCTATACCGGGGCATTTCTGGAGGCAGATAAGGGTAAACAGCTTCCCGAGAACGGGCTGGAAGCTTAAATTAGTTCAAGCTAGGCATAATTAGATTCATTTATCAATGTAATTCATGCATGGTTTCTTCTGTTATAAGCATATATCTATTCATTCTTATCAAACACTGCACAAACATTCTTACACTGAAATCGTTCACAATTTCACAGTTCTATGAGCATATATATATATATCAGTATATGAATTTCAAGATGCAATATGTAAAACACTTATCATAAATAACACCAGAAGTGGGTGCAACTACTGAGTGGGGTGCTCGTTTCCACCCAACCATAAGCGTAGCGACTCCCAACGGATTTACCACTAGCCACCCCTGAGCTAAGACCATGATGCTCTGAGACTGCGTTTCTCTGTCTGCCAGTGACCAGAAGTGAAGGTTGCAATCCTTCCTCTATGCTATCACTCACTCTACATAATGCCAGAGTTCCTCTTGCGTCTGCCCTCCCAATTGCTTTTGCCATACGCCTTATCCTCTTACGAGGTTGCATGTGGCATGATTACCCTCGCGCTGATCAGGCCTGACGGCTCTACGGATGGACAATTCACCATCCCATCCCTCATCAAGTCGTCTGCTTACCAGCCTATGAGACATTAAATTTGGGGCTAGCGAGCCGATTTTGGTTCTCCGGGCCAGTGGAGTCCAAATACGGTATTAATTCTCAGTGGAAGTTAATGCCACCTTTTTCAGGTGCCTTCCACCGCCATTGTGGTCTCTTTTCTGCACATCCCCTCTCAGCAGTCCTGCAATAAATTCAAATGTTTTTTCATATTCATTGACCTTTTCCTCAAGGTCCATTTACATCACATATTCATATTTATGAGTTTTCCATAGTTCTTGGCCAGTCCAGTTATATTTACAAGCTGGGGGAAACAGGGTGTTATAGGATATGCATAGAGAAACAAATGAAGAGGATACTTCTCTTATACCATTGATCCATATTTATGAGAAGAATGAAATGAAACAAAGATCGATAACATTAACATAGATATATAGAGAATAATAACATATACACAATGGAACTTAACTTCTATTAAATCATAATTCTATTGAAACTATAATTCATCCGATCACATTACAATGATGCCTTAAGGAATTTTTATCATAAATAAGTAAAAAAAAAAACCTAGACATCCAAAAACCTANGACCAATCGCCAAAATTCATGTGGGCTCTAATGGGGTAACTTGGTACATCAACTTCTCGATATCGTAAATTTTGCATATGATCTCTGCTGTAGGTGCATGATATCCCATTGGAAAGGTTTATCTAAGGAATACACATTATGTCATCACACTCTAACTTTGTCTACAGTGTGACTACGATGGACCCAAAACAATGTTATTTAGGGTCTTGAAATGACCCCAGAATTTTAGGATCCCAAAAGATAGAAGAAACTTCCAAGATAAAAGTTGTAACTATCAAGATGAAAGTTGTATGTGAGACATCTAGAAGTGGTGGGTGGCCACTGATACACACCTAGATCACCAACAAAAGGGTTTTATGAAAAACATGAAATATATATGTGTGTGTGTGTGTGTGTGTGTATCATAATAATAACCATACTCAATGTGATATATACAACAACATGTGTTACAAATTATGTTTATTAAACATACTGTTAGTGCTATAAGTTGCTCCTAGATTGCTATAGGGTCAAGCCTAGCACATCTTTAGTTATTGCATTGATTTTATAAATAAGGATGTGTGTTGGGTTTTGAAAAAAGGTGGATCAGGTAAAGTGAAAGAGAAAGAATAAAGGGATAAGCTAAATGCAGATCAGTGAATCACCATTGGGCATGGAGTCAAGTAAACACTCTGCTAGATTGAAGCCCAGTGAACTGCATATCAGATAAAATTCTTCTATGATGATGGATAAAAGAACGAAGAATGTGACAAATAGTAGAACATCCACCAAACAAAGATTCTCTCTGCAAAATGGATTTGACAGGTACTTGAACAAAGCACACAAACAACAGGCAGATCACAAAAAATCTTGCTGCTCAAGAATCTATTGTTTATGGACAGTCATTGATTCTAAATGGTTGTAACTCATTCAAGCAAGAGGGAAAAACAGAATGGAAAATGAAGAAATCACAATTTGATAGCATAACTCACATGGATGTTCAATGTCATAAATGTATGCTTAATAAAACTACCCATAGGATTACAATGTTCATACACAAGCCAACTAATCAAATTCTTCTTAGGCCTTCTATCTCAACCCCCCTCCTCTATCTATTACAAAATGATGGCTTTAAATAGAACCATCTGAGATCCCAAATACTAGCTAATCTTAAGGAATATAATATCAACTAATAATCTCAGAAAATAAACAAATTTGAAAATTAGTTGCAATGTGTCTTGAAAGTTTGCTAGAATCATTGGTCAAATTGGTTTGAACTTGAAATGATAGAACTAATTACAAAGAATTTCAAAACTACCACTTGTCTTCCATCTGCCACCTGTGTATTTGCTGGCCCTTTTGCAATATAGATTTGATTTTTTTCCTCTTGACTAACTGCCACATATCTTTGAATGTTGATTGCTTGAGGTCAAATTCCCTTCCAATGCTTCCTTTTAAATTGGATCTTCCTGCCACATATCTCATTCTTATCCTTAAACTATGAAAGTTTCCTGAAAGGATGGGATTTAATGCAAAAAGATCTTGAATGGCTTGTATGGAATCTGGATTGTTATCTTCAATGATGAATCCTCCTCCTACCTATAAGGTTTAATTCTTCTGTTGCCAAGTGTGTGTCCTTTAGTTGAGAAAATCACAAAACCAATTGCCTGACTCAGATATGTTGGGAAATATGTACATGCATAGTTAACAGAGCCCTTGAATATCTTCCTACATACTGACCCATATAAATTTCCCAACACACAAGATGTTGCGCCATGCCTAGAATATTTTAGAAATATGTTATAGGTCTTTGTCCCAAGATTTTACAAACTGTAGGAATTTCCAGCCTTGTCATATAACTCTGTAGCATCATCCTATTTAGAATCAAAAAATTGATCATCCATGTATCTTCTTGTTTTCCATCACTTTTCTTGTCTTCAGTAAGCTACAGTAAGCTCTGTTTGACCGCCTTAGTTGTTTATTGGTGTCACTCGGCGATGGTCAAAAGTATTCAATGTTGCAACAACTTTTGAACTGCCTCGTTTGTCACTCTTAGAGAATCCCTCCTTGAATCCAGAGCGACTGCGTTAGCTGCAAAGAATGCCTCATGTTTCTGACCAACCAATGCCTTGGCTAAGGAATCCACTTCAATAAGCCAACCAAGACTTAATTTTATTGTCAAGCTTTGTTTCATTTTCCAAATCCACAACTGTCTGCAAGAGGGAGAAGGAAGTAGAGACGACTAGTTTATCTTTCCCAACTATGTTCTCGAGGCTTTCCAAAACACTCAATGAATAATCCATATCATTGGCCCAAATATTTCAGTCGTCAACTACTCCTGCAAACAAGATTTTTTCAACGGGGAAACCAACCTCCTTGATGAGGCCGAGAGTCTTTGTTCCATGGATAAGATCAAACCTAATAGCAGAGATGCCCTTCAAGCCAATGATGGTCTTATAAGTCTTGATAGGGATATCAACAAAGTAAATATCTACAAGAAGATTAACACCGAGCGATGTTGCATCCAAGTAAAATTATACCTTTGTAAAGGCCTCCAACTGATAAGCCTCAAGATCCATCGAATCTGTTGATTAAGGTTGGTTGTCATTGATGTCAACCCTTGAAGAAAGCCCCGTAGCACAAAGGCTTGGGTAATGGACCCAATATTGTTTGATGTAAATATGACTCATTATTGTTTTTTCATGGTTGATAAGAAGTAAATATGGAGGAANAAGACGCTTTGTGGAGTAAGAGAACCCATGCTTAATTGTGGAATAATGAGATGAAGGAAAGTGATTTTTCCAGGGAAAATATCCTAGATGGATAGTGCTTCTCATTTCATTTCCGGTGGTATGTTGAACATGTTATCACCCCGTAAATTCCTAGAGGTTATCAAGAAAGAAGAAATATATGAGAGGTAACTTTATCCAACCACTTCGAAACTGGAATCTAGCCCTACCAGTTTCAGAGAGGGATCTCTCTCTATGATTTAGCTCTGTTTTAATTTTAAGATATTAGGCTAGTTATATAAAATAAGATTGACTGGTTTGTTGTTGTTTTTGTTAAGTTGGTTGAAGGGGATTTACGCATCCATTGGGCTATGGGGTCTATGTTATAAAGATAGAAATCTAAACTAGAAACAAAAAGATTCTTTTCAGAGGGAAAGATAATGTATTCGCTGGATTCTTTTAGCAGTAAAATGATGAAAATCAGAAAAGATGAGAATATTAATTGAAGTAAAGAAGCAGTTAAGAATTTCTTCACTATAATATCTGAAGATAAACATTAAGATCTTTCAAAGTCTAAGACAGGGTATACAAAGATAAATCATGCAACATGTGTTACTTTTAAAATATTTAGATTAGAAAACAATGTGACAACTGAGCAAGAAAACATTCAACATAGAAAAGGAAACATCACCAATGAATAACACGCGAGAATCCTGTGAAAATGTCTCTTTGTATTAATGGAAGATCTCTTGAAAAAGATTACAGTCTTGTAGTTTGCAGGGTGTAAAGATCAACCCTCAATACTTCAAAGTGTGAAGTATTTATAATAAAAAATTACATACGATCCTGTCATTAAAGATTAGGACGTGGCTAATCTAAATTTAGCTAACTAACTTAACAAGATACAAAAATTTAGGAAACTGCTTGATGACGTGTTGAACTTCATGCTGATTTCTTGGGGTGAATCGTTGGTGAGGCCTCTACACGACCTCGTCTGACTGGATATTTGACTAGGCTTGGACACCTCATCGACTACTCAATCAGATTGAAAAGCTCTTCCCATCGAAGGTGACTGGGAACGTTGACTTTGAGCAATCTTCGATATACTTCATCCATATTTGTGTACTTGGTAAAAGTTGGCTTGATGATGAATATGTACCGGATCTCATGATGTATGTTGATGTCAAACTGTAAAGCATCTAGGAATGCCTTTCCCGTGATACTGCCTTGTATTCCTAAGAATTTTGAGCTATCTTTAGCCACAGTGGCTAGTTTCTTTTTGTAATCGGCAAGCATCATTAACTTGTCATTTATAACTCTCATACCAGGAAGGTCTTTCTTCTGCAGAGCTTCGATCTTGCTGAAAAATCTTTGTACTCCTGCATCCATGGTCTAGACCTTTTCCTCCAGCTGTAGCATCAGTCCTCTCTTGGTCAAGACCTCTTGACCTCGAGGATGGTCTCTGTGCTATCTTCAATCTTCAACTCCTCTAGCTCCTCTCTGGTTTTGGAATTTTGAAATTTGATGATCTCAGTAGCTTCTGTGGGCATCTCTCCCAGTTCCGCTATTATCTTCTCGATGGCCTACTGACTTCTTTGCACCAACTCATTTTGCTTGAACATGATTTCTATCATCGATCATATTTCATTCATGGACTTGGTGATGTCCATACATACACTTTCTTTGTCCTCAGCCAGTGTTTTGCCTGCCACTGTTTGCTTCTGAAGCTATTGCAATTCCTGTTTGAGCCGGTATGAGGTTTTTTTTTCCTTGGAGAAGCTGGTTTGGTAAGAAGACTTGAGTTCCTGAAGGTTCTCAATCTCCTTTTTTAATCTTCTAATCTCTGTCTCTTGTAAATTCATTTCTTCCATGGATTTAGCTAGTTCAATAGTCTTCTCCAGGGCTGTCAGTAGAGTTGCCGAGGGAATTTCTACAATAGACGTTGTTCTCACTCCTGTGAGAGGAACTGTGCTTAGTGGAATGACCTCCATGGGTCTTGACTGCTCCTTCTCTTTTACTAGATTTTCCAATTCCACTTCCATTTCTTTCAACTGCGCATTTTGCTCCATGATGAGCTTGAGCATCTCATCCTTCTCCCCTTCTGTCTCCGCTATTTCCTTTGCTTGTGAATATTCTGTTGGAGGAAATTTCAATTGTTTCCTCAGAGATGCTATATCGACATTTTTCTTTTTGAGCATCTCCTCGACTTCTTTCACATTCGAGGGATCATATCCGATCTTAAGGATCAGTTCCTCCAACATCTTAATCCTATTATCCTTGGCAAAGGATGATATTTTTTATAACTTCAGCTACGTGTGGACATTATTCATAGATACTTGTAACTTGGAGGTAGCAGTGGAAGCATGTGCCAATGTGGAGAAAACCATTTCTCCAGTTTGCCTATGCAGATCCATTTGATCAGCTGGATGCACATCTTTAGTCTGAAATTCAAACGTTTCCCTTTTGTAATCGGTGATTACCTTTGGGTCTGGCACCTATGCTTGTAGAAATGCCATGTGAATTCTACCCTTATTAGTGTCAAATGCAGACAACAGTCGGTGTTGTGCAGTGGATGTTTGCTTCTAGAACTGAGCATACGTGCTGCTGGTCAGCATTTGATTTTTCTTTTTGATCAGATCATACTTCTCAAAAATACTCAATTTTGGTCCTATTTTTCTCAATTGGTTGGCTGGTGGAGTATCTGTAGGCTTTTTGGGAAACACTGTAGTTGTGATTTGTTTGCTTCTTGCACTAAGGAGCAACCGATCAACCTCTAAAGTGGTAGTGGATTGTAATCCCTTTTCACCACCTGTGTCGGGTGCCTGACTGGTTTTCAGCCTCTTGGTATGTAGTTGAAATTCTTTGGATGATACTTTAGTGACGAAAGGTGAAACATCTTTCCTAGGCCTTTTCTCCTTGGGAGCCTGTGCTGTAGTTGTCTGTGAGACAGTGACCGAAAGGTCCTGTTGTTCTGTCTCAACTAGAGTGTTTGGCTCCCATTCTGTCTGGTTGGTGAATTTTTCTATCGTAGGCCTGGATGTGTGGATGTATGGGATGTTCTTATTCTTAACTCTCATCTCTGAAATTATTCCGTAGGGGTCATAGTGCCTTATGAAGCTAGCAAAAAACTTCATTTCTTTAAGCAGTCTGTCTGCTTCCTCCCCGATGCCTCAGTTATTGCATATTAAAGACCCAATCTTCCCTTTGATTATGAGTTGCTTCTTCTTCTTCAGAGACACAAAATGTATGTCATCTGAATTGATCATCTGCCTTATGTATTCTAGGGAAAATATCCTTATAGGCAAATATTTTGGCAACTTGTATGGAGCCAATTCGCACCCATACACTCTGATCTCTATGTGGTCCTGGTACAGGTATCAGTCTCCCATCTTTGCAAGATCCGAGAGGTGTAGGATCCTCTGAATTTCCTCATTTATTCTTGGCTCAGGTTTGTCGTTGAGCATGCTTACCACAGGATGGTAGAACTGCTCGAGAAATTGTTTGAAACTGAGTTCAGTAGAGTTGTGTCTGAGCAACGACGTCCATGCTGTCACCGCCTGTGGCCTCCCATCCTTGTCCATATTCTGCATCGAAAAAGAGAATTTATCTGCTTGAAATAATAGGAACGTGTAAGCCAGTATTGAGGAATACTGGAACATGCCTTCCGTGGAAAAATTTGAGAATTTGTCATGAATGTTGTCCGCCAGGAAAGAGCTGTAGTTGAATTACATGGTGGGGTTCTCATCTGTGGAGAAGATGGACAAAAAACCCAATATGGGTTCATCCACCCACTGATCCAAAAAATACCCGAGGAGGGCGCAGAGTGATGAAATGACCTGATTTCCCTTCACTGAGAACAGGGATGAAGGATACGGGGGATTTGTAGTGGGGAGTTGAGTGGCCTGTGGGAGAAAAAGATTGAAGATCTGAGCTCTTTGGGGGAAAGATAATTTTTGATACAGTTTTGTGATAATTTCAAGATTGAACGGTGAAACGGATTCGGCCCTGGGTATTTGCATCATCTGGTCAATGGTTTCAGGTGTAATGAGGAAAAGGATTTCTCCTGATGAAGAAACTATGGCTCTCTGGTCGAGGAGGTAGTGAGCCTGGAATTTGAAGGTGAATTCGGGGAAATGGTGAACCTGGGGGAAAATATACAGGGGAAGGTTTGACTCCCAGAGCCCAATCTCATCGCTCTGGTCAAGGAAAACCTCTTTGAGCCATGACTGCAAGTCCGTGAAGTCAAACTCACATATGGTGTCCGCAATTAAATGGTATTTGTCGGCTAGAGGGATCCTGTCGAGGTCGATAGGGGGCGGGAGGAAAGGATTTTCCTCAGCTTCTGTTCTCTTTTATTTTGGTGCCATCGCTATAAAAATACCTGCAAATCAAATAGTCGTTAGTGGGGATGATGGTGGCTTTGGAAAATTGACTGTAACCGAAAGGAAAATGGGGAAAATATTCTCTGGTGCAGTGATAGGGTAAATGACGAAGGAATGAAGGGTGAAGGTGGTTTTTGAGCAAACAAATACCCATTGGGCACGGGATACAGGTCAGCAGGTTAACATATAGGTTAACCAATAATAAATGGCCAACGGGTCATTTAGAGCGTGAGATGGCAGGTGACAATGACTGAAGAATATGGTTGGGTGATGTGGCGGGAGTTGATTGGGGAGTAACCATGGTGATAGGACTTGTAAAGAGAAAACAAGAGGAATGGACTGACAGAGAAATAAGAAGTGACCTATGGGGGAAAAACGTGGATTATGACATCACAGGGTGACGAGGTATGTCGAACCTTGGGAGGCTGTGGGAGTCTAACCCAATAGATTCCTTCCATGTAGAGATAAGGGGCCCACCAGAAAACAATCCATTCTAGACCCCCCCACCTCTGTTAAAAATAGATTGGTCAGGGGGGTCTGAAAAAACACCAAGAGTCATTGATCTGTGCACTTTCTTTTCAACCATAGATCTGTGTGTGATAGTTAACCAACATTCTGTACCCCCCCCAATCATTAAA
>JASDQU010336930.1:0-12595 GCA_032191745.1 Picea mariana | reverse complement strand
ATCATCATATCAGATCGCTTATTGCAAAGGATGTCATCAAGCCAATTTATTGTCCTTCAGAAGATCAGATCTCTGACATTTTCACGAAACCTCTTGGCAAAATAAAATTTACTAAGTTCAGGGATGAACTTGGTATCTGTTGTAATGTATTTTTGGATCATAGGGGGGAATGTTATATAATCCAAAATACAATTATCATAGTTTATAAAGTTAGAATAAATTGATTATTAATTTAGAATATTAAATTAATAATCTAGAACATTTGATAAATAAATGTAGACTTTTAGAGATACATTGTTGTTGTAAAAGATATGACTCTAGAGAGGTGTCATATCTTAGGCTCTAAATTAGGAGATTTGTTTTAAGATTGTTAAGATAGCATTTATTGTAAATGGACACTTGTTTATTTAATAAGTGATCCATATCTTGAGTTTGTTAGGACTTTTAGCCTATATGTATCTCATTGCAAGAGTATTGAGTTGTTGGGATGTAAACTCTTGCAATGTATCTTATGTAATTTCTTTTCCTATTAATAAAATTGTGTGTCTGAGGACACTTCGGCCATTACATTGGAATTGAGAATCATAACAAACATGTCATACAAAATATTATTTTTCTTAAAAATTCAAAATCGAATTAATGCTAAATTTCCCAATAACATTAGTTTACCTTCCAAGATTTGTAATAAAATGTCATTTGCAATCTAGCGATTTGTATCTTCAAACCAAATATTTAACAAGGAAATGCACCATTGACATTAATTGACCTCGATATGAGGTGAAATAAGACCACAATGTATGTTATTTATTAAGAAAAAATGGTCTATCAAAATTCAAATGAAAACTCAGACTGTATGATTAATAAAACCATGGAATTGTTTGTAGAGAAATAGAAAAAAATTCAATCCAATTCATAGTCACTGTAGCATTAGATGAAAATATAATAAAAATAAAATGCACGCTATCAATAGACACAAACTACAATTTTTACAGAGACATAAAATAACTTCACATACATGCAAATAATTGTTTGAGATATTACACACTCACCTAGGTAATTAGTTTTTTAAGGTTGATAGTCCAATGTTGAGGGCGCTTCCATAGATGAGAAAATTCCCCTACAAATTAGGGAACCTCCTACAAAATAGGTCACCTTCCATCTTCAACTTAGAGTGATTTACACCAAAATTAGACTAGTGGAAATCACTCATGCATGGAAACATCAGTTTTATCACCAGCAGTTGCATGTTCATCTCAATTTCCTCACCAAGAGTGTGTATATATCATGCATGTGGAAAAGAGGGTGCATATACTACGATTTCATTTGTTTCTCTCACTTCCACATGTGTGAATTAGTTAAGTGATTATTGCATGGACCAGTTAGCTAGTACTAGGTGGCAGACTACTTCAGTTTCTGTCAGCAAGTGTCTAGATCTATCTAGATCACTACTATGAAACATTCACTTAACCATGTAGAGTATATAATGTGAATTTTACCATTTTACTCAGTAGTTAATAAAATTCATTTTTTTTCTCTCCTCTCTCCTCTCTCTCACAAGTTTATGTGACTTTTCCACTAGCTAGGTTCATTGTGAAAACTTCACATGGTATTAGAGCCTTGATTTCTAGGAGAAAGGGAATAAGAATTTATATTTGTAGGTATTGGAGGAAGATGCAGTCAGAAAATATGGATTACTTGTTGATAATACTTTTCACACCTCGTAACTACTTCGAGTAGAAGATAAAAGTTATGCATCAACTTAGATGTAGACTCTTGTACCAGATTTCCATCTCTATAGAGGTGGATCCAACTTTTGCTATTGAGAAGAATGAATATTTCAACCACATGGATGAGGCCTATGGAATCCTCTACATTTCTATGTCCCCTCAGCTTTTGTTCAACATTAAATCTTGTACCAGACAAGATTTGATTTCGACAAATTTGGAGGATATATTTTTCAAACAAGATGAAATGAGAGGCCATATACTCAAGGTTGAGATGAATTTCTTAGATCTGAGGAATTTTCATAACATCCATGAATTCCACACAAATTTCAATTCCCTTCTCCTTCATTTAAAGGGATATGAAATAGAAAATTTCACTGAACACAATCAATTAATCCTTTTTATATTGGAAAAACTTGGTCCATATTATGATTTTTTTCATCTCATCATTCCATACAAATAGATTCACTTCAGGAGAAACCTGGAAAATGTCGACATTGGATCGGTCTATTGAATCCCTCATGCATGAGAAATATAATATCATCAAAATGAGAATAATAAAGGGACCCAATGCACATGAACTTGTTTTGCATGAGAGAAGTAACACGTCCGATTAAAAATCCAAGTATAAAAAAAATAGAAAGGTGCATGCAGAGCCAAAGAAGAAAGGGTACTCCAAACCTTTCGATGATTCTTCAGGATCCAAAGGTGGAAAAGTAAATAAATGGAAGAAAAAATGTGGTTACTACAACTATGGCTATCATCCTCAATCGACATGTATGAAGAATTAGATTGATCTGATGGTGTAGATTCTTCATAAGAACAAACTTGGGGGATCAATTTCTCGAAGCTTCCAAGAAGAAGTCAGAATATCAGGCACCATTGAAACTCACTAACTCTCATGCACTGATCACTATCAAATATTATCCTAATGCATGGATATCAGATTCATGTACATCCTATCATATGAAAGAGAATATATATATATATTTTCTATTTCTGCATGCACATGTCCCTAGTTAAGGTCATTGGCCAAGGGAGAGTATAAATCCAACATGGAAGTTTTGAGAACGTCTTTTGTGTTCCAAAACACTCTATGAATATGATATTTGTTTATCATATAACAAATTTTGGTACATGAAAAATGGTGGAGTTTACACTTGATTAAGAAGCCATATATGATATGCATGATAAATCCACGATTTGTTTTGGTGAGGTAAACCATCAATCACACTTGTATACTTTCAGTAAATTCATTGTTAAATTTGATTATGATTTACTACTGAAGAATGTTGATGATAAATGCATATTATGGCATGAGATATTCGACCATCTAAACTTCAAATACATTCAATAACTATGCAAATAGGATATGGTCACTGACTTTCCAAACATACATTTTTCAAAAGGTGTTTGTAAGGGATGCATCCTTGGAAAACATAAGATAATTTTTAGAAAGGAAAGGCTTGAAGCTCCTCCTCTATTTGGAGCTCATCCAAAGTGATCTGATGGGACCCTTTCCTCATATGTCCATGAAATAATAAAGGTATGTTCTTTAATTTATTGATGATTTCTCACGATTCATATCTCAGCTCTTAGTCTAATTTGAAAGATGATGATAATCTCTATTATCATCATGAAAAATTTAAGCCACTACAGATGCGTTACTAGGTAAATACCACCCTACAGGTTTTAGGAGACCTTGTGGGGCATCCAAAACATCAAAGGAGGATGAGATGTCAATTTAAGTATCCTCCTCATGAACTTGCATATACGGAACGAATGATTCCCATCCATTACTATATGGTTCTAACTTCATACCCACAAACCCATGCAGAGGTTGTAGGGAATCCATTTCAGGAAGCGACTATGTTGGAGTAGTACAAATCTCTTTTTGAGAAATAGACTTCATATCTGGTTCCGCTTCTAATCCAGGTGGATATTGGTGACCACCCACCTATTCCAAATTCCAACTAGCTCATCTTCACAGTTTTCAGTTTAGCATGTTTCTCTATATTGGGGACATTTACTTGTAATTGTGGGTTATGCACTTTCAAGGCTATCATGAATCCCTACAAGTAATCTAGGGGGGTATTGGTGGCTACCCACCTATTCCAACTGGCTTATTTTGGAAGTTTTCATGTATGTACATATTTTTGTACTTCCAGGGCCGTTTTCAGGCCCTAACCAGTTTTTTATTGTATTTCCACTATAAAACCATAGTCGAAGTCACAATTTGATGGAATAATGCATATTTATCGAAAATACCTTTCCAACGGTCTATCACATAACTAAAACAGAGATCGTATGAAATTGTTACGACCATGGGAAGTTGATGTACTAACTTACCCCAATAGGGCCCACATGACTTTTGGCACTTCATTCTTAGAATTAGGTTTTTTTATGTGTAGGGTTTTGGAATTTATGTTTATCATAAAAATTCCTTCAAAGCCTCATTACATTCATCATATTCTTGTGAATGAGTGTATCCGTCACATCTATTCTCAGATATAAATTTGCCACCATTCTAGCGAGTCTTGCACTCTGTATTTTTATAGTCTTTGTACATTTATTTCATTAATAGAAATCAGGTATTGTTGTATTTCTCTATTTCTGGAAATATTTATGTGTATTTCATTGTAATATCTCTTCTTTCATTTCATTCTTAAAATAATTTGGATCAGTGCTATCAGAGCAGGTTTCTCATGATCATTTTTCAGTGCATGTCCTTGACGAGGTCAGAGTATGGCAAGTTGGGGATCGAGTTTATTTCTCTTGAGGACAATTTCTCTCGCATTCTCAGGAAAACCTCTCTCGTGGAATAAAAGAAAAATAGTGGAGTAGAATATTCTATTAACTTGTTTCTTGAGAAATCTCTCACACGACGAATGGACGAAATCATAGAGACTATTTCCCACATCCTTCAACGCCCATCAATAGAAACATGTGCATATTCATCAAGTGGCCACTTTGGAGGAACCTCACCCTTCAAGGTACATGTCAATTTTGATAATCCCGTATTTGAAGGTCAGATAGATGCAGATGCCTTAGAAAAATGGTTAAATATACTAGAAGGTTATTTCACTGTTCACAATTTTTTCGATAAGGAAAATATCACCTCTGCACTCCTCAAGGCTCTCACCCATGTCAAACATTGGTGGGAAACTTACTAGGAGAAAATTTCCACATAGGAATCTGAAATATATGGGGCCGAGCCCACTTGGTAGTTTTTGCGGATGCGATCAAGGAACAATACTAGCTTGTTGATACCCACATGGGTGTAGATAGATTGGCAAGTGCCATGTAAATGGAAGGAAATTTGTAAAATGAAGTCTCATGTTCGATTCTCACTCGGATTTACTCGCGCACCATTCTTGCGGGCTGGGTGGTTGCACCTGGGGTTATAGTGGTAGCTGACGGGGATCGACCCCATGTCACATGAGTACAAGAACCACGAGTTACCGATTCCCCCGGTAAATAAAAAATAAAAAATAAAAAATACTAGCTTGTTGATAACTATGAATACCAGTACATGAGATGGACCACATTGTGGCAAGAGAAGAGCCAAATAGTTTCGGAGTTCACAAATAATTTCCATACCTTGTGCACCAAGATGGGTATCAAATAATCTGAGTGGCATCTAGCTATGAAATACCATGGGGCTCTGCATACGTACATCTAGACCAAAATGGATTTCATAAACATCTCATCATTGGGAGATTCCTATCAATATGTTCTCAAAATCAAGAATAAATTTAGGCACCAAAATGAATGGGAGTTCGAGTCTACAAATTTGCAAAAATCAAAGTTTGGTAAATGTGGTCCTAACCAAAATCCTCTCGACAACCAGTCCAAGAAACAAGAAAAAAAGAGTAAAGGAAAGATGAAGAATGGCATTGGGAAGTGGTGCAACTTCCACAAAATCCTCTAGCACAACACCGATGAATATCACTTGAAATAATCATTTGTGGTCAAGATCAAAGACAAGTAGCCAAAACCTGATTCAGAATCTGATCCATAAAATATTGAAAATAGACAGGTCATCGACCACCCCTTACAAGGATGAGGTAGTGTATGGTGTTTCCCCTATTGATGTTTGTAATTTTGTTTTGAGCCAACCATATATGTGGAAACGTCATGTTGTTTATGAGTCTCAACTCCATAGTGTCATTATTACTATGGGGGGTCATCTCTATAAGATACCAGAGGCAGTTCGGACTATTGTTCCACCAAAAACATGCCACAAGGTAATCTCTCATACTACAAAATTCATCCTCTTCACAATCTATTCAAAGGATGCATAGAAGGCCATTTTAACCACTGTAGCCTCAACACCTTCTATGAAGTAGAAGCATATTGCAATTTTTTTTTCTTCACCTATGATGGCACTTACACAATTCCCCTTCAAGCCCAGAGACAATAGGTTGGTGGAACAAATTCAACCCGGCAAACAATAGGTTCATCACAACCTTGCACAGACCAAGCAACACAACTTCTCCAACAAGGAATGCATCTCACCAAGATTCAGATTCCAGGTGGATATTGGTGACCACCCACCTGTTCCAAATTCCAATTGTCTCATCTTGAGAGTTTTCTGTTCAACATGTTTCACTATAATGGGGAAATGTCTCTGTAATTGTGGGTTGTGCACTTCTGAGAATGTCCTGAGGCCCTACACGACATCCAGGTGGATATCGGTGGCCACCCACCTATTCAAACTCGCTTATTTTTGAAGTTTTCGTGTATGGACATATTTTTGTACTTCCATGGCCGTTTTGAGGCCCTAAACAATGTTTTCTTGGTTTTCCAAAATCAAACTATAGACAAAGTTAGATTTTGATAGCATAATGTGTAGCTCTAGAAAATACCTTTCCAGTGGGATATCACAGGCCTAAAACGAATATTGTATGAAAAATTTACTACCCTGGGAAGTTGATGTACTAACTTACCCCAATGGGGCCCACATGACTTTTGGCGCTTCATCTCTTAGGGTTAGGTTTTGGATGTCTATGGTTTTGGAATTCATGTTTATCATAAAAATGCCTACATAGTCTCATTGTATTCATCATCTTCTTCTAAATGAACGTAGTCATCCCATATCTTCTTAGAGATAAAGTTGTCACCATTCTAGTGAGTCTTTCACTCTATATTTTTATAGTCTCTATACATTTCTTTCATTAATAGAAATCATGTATTGTTGTATTTCTCTATTTCTGGAAATTTTTATGTGTATTTCATTGTAATATATCTGATTTCATTTTGTTCCAAAAATAATTCAAATCAAATTCCTTTAGACATGAATCTTTTCAGTTGTATATGGGTCTACAGGACCAAGAGGGAAAGAAACAGACAAGTGAACATGTACAAGGAAAGAATGGTTTCCAATTTTTTTCAAAAAATCCAGAGGATAGACTATGATGAGACCTTTGCTCCTGTAGAAAATATGTAATCCATATTAATTTCTCTTTCCATTTCAAAAACCAACGAGTGGGAAGTTCACTAGATGGATGTGAAGAATGAATTTCTTCATAGGGATATCTCAGAGGAAATTTACATGGAGCATCCCTAGAGGTTCATACAGAACTCATCCTTAGTATGCCAACTGAAAAATTCACTATATGGCCTCAAGAAGGTGCCTAGAGCATGGTATGTGAATATGGATGCCTACTTGCTTTCTCAATATTTTTTTAGATAAATCAAATCCAAGTTTCTACATGTTGAGGACCTTAGACTCCTTGTTGATCATAGTCCTCTATGTTGATCATCTCTTGATCACCAGAATTTTGGCCTTAACAATTTTTACAGTCAAATAAATTATGCACGATAAGATTTATATGATGGACATGGGTCCACTACATTATTTCATTGGCCTCTATATAAGTCATGATGCTTTAGGAATCAATTTATCTCAGACTATGTGAGGGGGATCTCTTGGTTAGATTCGACATGACTGGATACAATTCGATAGTGATCCATAAATGAGAGGATTATAGCCTATCATTCTCAGCAAAATGGATTCCTCTACAAAAAAAAATAATCATTGTTCTCATCAACTTATAAAGACTCGACTAGCCAAGAAAATGTTGAGTCAACTAGGAAGTTGAAATTGTAGAAGTTGAGTTAGAATTAATGAATATCAATTTAAAGGAAATATAGGTCAACCAAATTATGTTCTACCAAGTCAAATCAGATGAAAGTCAGGTCGACCAAGAGAGACAACCCAACCAAAATATACCCCAACCAAAAGGTGCAAATATTCGATCGACTAGGATTGATTTTTGGTCAAATGAAGAAGAGGAATTCAACCAAGAAAAAACCTCTTTTTGAATGGGTCGACCCGAGGTTAAAATAAATAGTTAAAAGGAAAAGTTGACAACCAACCATGATGGAAAAACCTTTGAAAATCATATTTGGCAATGATCAACTGAGGGGAAAGTATGCAAGGTAAATTTGATACCCAATGTCATGTAAATGAGTTTAGAATATGAATTCGATGACCCATGACATATAAAAAACACTAAGGGGAGATTTTGTCAACCAGTTGCAAAGGAAAAAGTTTGGGGAGGATATCTTAGTAACCCACAAAGCATAAAAACACCCAGGGAAATTTTGGCAATCCAGAGGAACTAAAAAAATGTAGGGAAGTCTATTTCAACATTCACTAACAAAGAAAAGTGTATGGGGAAAAATTGATAGTAGGGGAATTGGAAAAAATGTGTATATGGTCTATGGGTATCTAATAAATGTCCATAAAACACTATTTTTCAAAATATACTCCATCCCTGATTTATGGGAAAAGGAAAGAACCCATGAAAGTCAAGAATGTGCCCAATGAATATGAAAACCAAATTATAAAACCCCAAGTAAATAGAAACGGCTCCAAAAGGATGGTCGTGGATTTCCAACTTCATAATCAATGTATGGGTAAGATTAAAAGGTTTTTAGTATGGAATATGTACCCACGAGGACCATTTAATATACAACAAGATCAAATAATAATTGACACAGAATTATCTTTGATAAACAATACATAGACAATCATTAATTTACAGTGCACACCATTGAACATTCATGAACAATGCAACCACAATAAACCATCACACATAAACTCAAAATTTACCTTGGAAAACCAACACTCTTTTGGCTTTAGAAAATATCTTTATTATTCAGCAATGGGAAAGTTATAGGCTCTTTGGTTCATCTCTATTCTCCTCAGTGACATCTAGGAAGTCTCTCTACATCTTTCAAAGCCAAACGAACCCTTTTCATATTGTGGGGATACATGATATAGATGACTGAGTCGACCAGGAGAATAGATGGAATGTCAGGTGAACCCAACACTTCAAATTCTCTTGAGTCTATCTCTCCTTATTTTCTTTATCTATGTTTATATTCTCACGTGTGGAAAGGGTCTCATGAAAGTCTCATTATTTATTTATGTACAAAAATAGATTTCATAAATTTACATATATTACATATAAAAATGGACATCAATCATGATGGCATGGGGCCCTTCACGCCAATAAGTCAATCTCCTTCTTTGTCAATAGGCTTAAAATTTTCATGTGCTGATAATATTAGAGCCTATCCCAATAGCCAATTGTTCTTTTCAAATATGATCAGGATCACACCTCCCCATTGAGAGAATTTTGGTCTCCAAACGTTGTCAAGGTTGGATGATGGAACTTGCTTGTAATATGGTTCCTCTTATACCACTTTTCTTTCCTTGCAGTCTATCATTTGAGACTAATATGACATATTTATTTTTTTCCTCTTTGAGTTTTCCACTCCATGTGTTGCAGAACCATGTCTTAATTTACTCCTCAAGACCATGAGGTGCAAGGTCTTCCATAGTGGGAAGAACCTAATCTTATACATCCTCATCCAACATGGATGGTTCAAACAAATTCAAATATTCTAGGTTCACCATTGAGTTGATTTTGATATAAAGTAGAAGTTTCAGGTTGAAGGTATTCTCATTCACTTATTCAATGATCTCAAATTGTCCATATCTAATGGGCTTGAGTTTGTTTGTTTCTCCTTGCAAGTGTTCCTTACAAAGATAGATCTAGACATTGTCTACAACAAAAAATTTATGATCATCCCTATGTTTATCATGCTTGTCTTTGTACAACTATTGTCTCTTATTGAGTTTCTCCTGAAGCCTTATATGTATATGCCTAATATTTTCCATGAATGTTCTTGGATTCTATTCTTCTCCTTGTATCTCTTCTTCCTCCTTCTACTATCCATAAACAACATCAAATGGTGAAGGAGGTAGATAACCAAAATAAGTCTCGAAAGGAGACTTAGTGGTTGAAGAATGGAGTGTTGTGTTATGATATTGTTGAATGAAGGCTAGTTTCTCATCCCGAGTCTTTGGATGTATGATGTTGTAACCTATCAACAATTTCACCAACATCCTATTTACTACCTCGGTTTGTCCATCAATATGAATATGGAAGGAAACTAAGTACTTCAACTTGGTGTCCATTATTTCCCAAAGAGTTCTTCAAAATATTCATAAGAACCTTCTATCCCTATCAGATATGATGGAGGTTGGAAATCCAAAATGTACCCAAACATGGTTGAAAAATAGCTCATCTGAAGAATTAGTACACACATTTTTTGGAGATGGTCTACTACAACGAGAAAGTAGTCATGGCCTCTATGAGTCATAGGAAAACCTCCAACAATATCCATAGATATGCTCTCCCAATGCCTACTTGTTACTAGTAATGGAATGTACAAGCCAATTTTTAGGTTGCATGGCTTGCTAGTGCTACAAAGAATGCAACCTATAACAAAATTTTCCACCTTCTCCTACATATTTGGCCAATAGAAATACCACTAGAGATTTTCCACTGTCTTTGTCACATAAAAATGTCCAGAAACTCTAGAAGTGTATACTTCTCTCTTTAATTGAACCCTTCTGTCCCAAGGTATATATAGTTTTTCCAGTTTGTACAACATCCCATAGTGAAGGTGATATTCATTTCCTTCCATTACAATGACTGAACTTTTCTTTAGATACTTGTAGACTCCTCCAAAATCCGCATCTCCCTCATAATATTTGTTAAGCCCTAATATTGGCTCATTACCCCTTAATTGGGGCATATTAGATTAGTAATGCTATTTTATTTATGTTGGATTTAGGTCATTAGTTGTAATTTAGATTAGTAATGTTATTTTAATTATGTCGGCTTTAAGCCATTATTTGTAATTATACCTCCTAGTCTCCTATATATACCAAGGAGACATTTTCATTTTGAATCATCTTGGACTTGAACATTTAACTGGGGTAAAAGGAGGTTTCCCCCTAGAAGAGGATTATTATCTGAAATTATCTCTTTTTCAAGGCGTTGAGTACTTTTCCTGAGGTTTTTATATGCTATATTGATGTTTGGTTCTTAACATATGGTATCAGATCTCAAGGTCTTGGGGTTTCGCTGCTACATATGAGACATCGTGGCATTTTAGCTATAACATTTTTTATACAATGTTTCAGATGGAACGACTTGGAGCATATTTAGAATATGGATCAAGGTACGTTGGGTTCAAAATTCATCTTTGGAGGCCTTACACTTTCGGAGATACAGCCTGTACAAGATAGGGTTTTGGAATAATCCTGAAATGAGGCATTGCGGAATTTTTTCTATAAAAACGTTTCTATAATGTTTCAGACCCTGAAATTTGGCGACCATTTACAGAAATTGGTAATTTATCTGTGTTAAAAATTTCGTCTTCTATGTCATCTTAAATTTGTAGAAACACCCTGTGTAAGATAGGGTATCAGACTAGTCCTATTGACTAGTCTCAAGAAGGTGTTCCAGGTAAAACAATCATAACTTCTTCCTAGAGTATCCAAATTGCATGGAACTTGTTGCATTGGATCGTGGACATTCTTTAGTATTTTGGGTGTGAGTTTCAGAATTTTATATCAATTATTTTGGCCGGGGCACACTATACAAGTGAGATCTCCTGGAAAGGCCAAAAATCAGCAATTTGTGGGGAAGCTACCATAAATTCCACTTGGCACATCCAATTTTGATCAGACCTGTGGCATTGCAGAGAAGAAATATCAGAGAAATACATAAGAGAAAGTTTTATACCCATAAGGGCCAAAAATTTGGAGATACAACAGAAGAAATATTGTCTAGCAGAACCACCTCAAAATCAAGGTTCAAAAGTGATACTTGGCCAACATGCCACCCAAAAAGGGAACTTATACACCAAATAAGCCTCCAGAAAATCCTACTTGGACTCTTGATGAAGGTGAAGAAACCTGTAGGGACATAAATGAACTACAAAATAAGATGGATTCAATGGAAGCTAAGATGGACTCAACGGAAACTAAGATGGATTCAATGGAAGCTAAGTTGGATACTAAGATGGATTCAATGGAAGCTAAGTTGGAAACTAAGTAGATGGGTTAAAAGGGGAGATCATGGAAGTATTGAAAAATTTCATAACAGAGAAGACACCTGAAAGTGAAAATGCATCCCATGAATTTCATGATGTGGACACAAGGAAGGTGAATCAAGAATGGAGAAACTCCAACTTTGGTTTGACAACCACATTCCTAAGATTGACATGAGGAATTTTGATGGCAAGGACCCAATCACATGGATACTTCAGATGGAGCAATTCTTTGATCTCCATCATGTGCCACATACACAAAAGGTACAAATTGTTTCTTTATATTTAGAACCTAATCAATTTGTTTGGTATCATTGGCTTTGTTCTCGCAAATCACTCGTCACTTGGACAATTTTTACAGAAGAAATGATATCACACTATGAGGATACAAGGAGAAATACCTTCTTTAGCCAATTGACAAATCTCAAGCAAAAGGGTTCAGTTACCGATAA
>JASDQU010336928.1:0-12723 GCA_032191745.1 Picea mariana | reverse complement strand
ACCCCAGAATGGTGCGCCCCTCATGCAAACTGCCAGAACCACTGAGTCTGCTCCAACTGCCAACTGTGAGCTCAGATTTGGAAACCCCTCCACAACAATGAAGATATGCTGAATGGAAAACCTCTACAACTGATTTCACTACAATTTGATGGCTAGACATCCTACCAGGCACGAATCAATCTCCTCAGCTAATGTGCCCCTCTCAGAAGTAGAATAGCTCCAGTAAATAATCAAGGCAAGAAGCTCCAAGCCTCCATGAATGAAAGCAAGCGACCTCCCTCAAGCATCCTCACAAAACTGACCTCATCTCAATCCTCCAAGAGCTCCTCTCTCAACAAGCAAAATACCAAATGAAGAATGTGCCCCTCCTTTACCCTTTGCGCCCCTCTTAGACATCAATTAGGAAACCTAAAATATGAAGGGTTGAGATCATCTCATCTTCTCATCACACTTTCAACACATATTGCAGGTTAGACGTGGGTAGTTCATGATTAATGTTGCAAAACATTATTGGGTGATTGAGCGTCACATAAATGAATAAATAAAGGCATTGTCTAGGTATTTTATGAAATAGTTTTTTTCACTGGAATCAAGTGATATAAATTTATAGGAATTAGATATGAATTTATAGGAATTATTAATTTTTGTTGTTCAATATTTATTTTTGGATTCAACACACTGAAAAAACTTTAGAACACTCGAATTATATATAAATATTCACTCAAATCCATGAATCTAACAATTTCTCACCAGATTTCGAACAAATGTCATTGAAAAAAAAAATCAGCCCCGGAAAAAATAATCGTTTCGTAGAACATTTAACCAACATAAATAAATGTAAATACAACTATAACTGACATAAAAAAATGTTTAGGATAGCTATAAGCCCTAAGTCCTTGGGATGTTGTTCATTGACCAACATAAAGAAATGGCACCATAACACTAAAACAATAGAGTGGCGTAGTCATTAAACAACATAAATAAATGTAAGGATGGCTCTAAGTCTTTGGATTCTAGCAAAACCGAGCAAGGGTAAAACCCTTGCGAGTGAGCCACAAAATCTTTTCATTTCACAARTGACAAGGGACRTACATGTTGAGACCCAATGAWWTTTTTTGCATATTCATTATGCAAAATAGTTYTTCATTKAGCATGATATKAAAAAATCTTAATCTWTTTTGAAGTATTTGTGATRTTAATATATCTCAAATACAATGGTATTAAATGCTATATAAAAAAWTTAAACRTAAAAAAATGTTAGTTTATTTTGATGTTTTTGGGATGTTAATATAATGACATTAAATGCAATATAAAACTGGGATGTTAATATAATGACATTAAATGCAATATAAAACAAGTGAAAATAACAACAAAGCTTCTTATACCTGTCTCTTAGAAATGTTTTAATATATTAGTTGTATGTAGTCCAAAACAAAAATTATAATAATTATGAAACAATTGAAACTTGTAATAATGTATCATTTCTAATAGCCTAAAAGAAAAATAAAAGTGACATGACTTCTTTATATTTTTAATAGTTTATGGACAAGTCTAATAACATCCTTAAAAACCCTTAATCTAATAAAAATAATCAAACATTAAAAAATGCTAATTTATATTGAAGTTTTTGGGATGCTAAGACAATGACATTAAATGTAATATAAAACAAGTGAAAATAACAACAATGTTGCTTATGCATGCCTCTTAGAAATGTTTTAATATATTAGATGTATGTAGTCGAAAACAAAAAATTATAATAATTATGAAACAATTGAAACCTGTAATAATGCATTATTTGTACATAGCCTAAAAGAAAAATAAAAGTGATGTGACTTATTTATACTTTTAATAGTTTATGGACAAGTCTAATAACACCCTTAAAAACCACTAATCCAATAAAAAAATCAAACATTAAAAAATGTTAATTTATCTTGAAGTCTTTGGGATGTTAATACAATAATATTAAATGCAATATAAAACAACTAAAAATAACAACAAAGTTGCTTATACCCTCTCTTAGAAATGTTTAATATATTAGTTGTCCGTAGTCGAAAACAAAAAATTATAATAATTATGAAACAATTGAAACTTGTAATAATGTATTATTTGTACATAGCCTAAAAGAAAAATAAAAGTGATGTGACTTCTTTATACTTTTAATAGTTTATGGAMAAGTCTAATAACACCCTYAAAAACCCCTAATCCAATAAAAAAATCAARCATTAAAAAATGTTMATTTATCTTGAAGTCTTYGGGATGATATTACAATGACATTCAATGCAATATAAAACAAGTGAATAACAACAAAGTTGTTTTTTTTCCACGGGAAAGTTTCTCGTTTATATTCATCAGTATATAAACATTTTACATAGCGGCCATTACATAATTCATCCCGGAGACAGTGCGATTGGTAAGACAGTACCTTTCTCCAAGTATAAGCAACAAAGTTGTTTATACCTACCTCTTAGAAATGTTTTAATATATTAGTTGTATATAGTTGAGAACAAAAAATTACAATAATTATGCCGAAGGCATATTTAGTGTTAGGTTTTGTAGAAAACGTGTCAACTGGTTGACAAGTTTTCCAAAACAACCATTTTGTTCACCATTCTTGATGTTTCTTGATGTTGACAGGTTTTAAAAAAAACCATCTTTATTCACCATACCACTCTGCATTTGTCATATAACTATCATATCATGTATGTACGACTCCTCGACCAACTCCTGTACTCTATACACCGTCTAACGAACTCCACCTTTCACGGCCTCCACCTTTATCATCCTAGCCACCTCTATACTCTCGCCGATTTCACCTGCTATCTCCTCTACCTCTTCGCGGGCCTCTGCATGAATAATTTCATGACCTTCCACCGCTTCCTCCGATGCCAAACTCAATATCTTCGACTGGACTCATTGGTTCTCCGCTGCTTTTGCTTCAACAACGGCTTCGGTGTCTTCTTTGGTTGGTCCTTCACTGGCTATATTGTCGGTACAACACACTAAGGGTTTCAAGGGCTTTGTAATATGTTTTCTTATGCAGCCGAGATGTATGCTTTCTTTTGTAAATGCCTTAAATATGTCTGGCAGTTTTATTTTCAGATCGGCCCCTGCAATATGTTGTCTTTCTAGAAAATTGTTGATGCAGGAGCATTGTTGGAAAGCGCATAGAGGCAGGACCACCCAACACGTGAGAGTTCTCCTAGAACTTCAACGTGGATAGTTACAACCGATTTTGGGATCCACCTCCACTCAGCGGATCTTGAAATCGATTGTAATTGAACTATCATATAGCGTAGGATGAAGTTTAGAGTAGGCAAGCAGCCAGGGGAAACCCTAAAAACATTTTTGAGTTATGTAAAAGCTTGTACGCCTAGTTAGCGGCAAGAAGAGAGAGCTGTAATACAGAGAGAAATTAGTTGTAAGAGAACTGCGAGTTAGCAGGAGATCTCAATTTTTGAGTTGTTGTAATTTCGGATGTATTATGTAGCCAGTGGGCACTTGTGAATATAACAGAATGGAAAATTTATCCAAATGTGTGGTGTTTTGATTGTGTGCATTTTCCTGTCATTTTCTGTTTTACGAACAAGTGGATGGAATTGTGAATTTTCCTAGTTTCAATTGTTTCTCTTCATTAGAAGCTCTGCAAGGTGTGCATCGAGCCAGAGAGAAACGTCGTGGATCTGAGTTATCAAGATCCCTCAGACGCAAGGAGTGTGCGGGGAATCGAAGTCTGAACCAGACAAATATCAGGAGGAATAACACTTTGGAAGTGTTATCGAGATCCAAGAACTCATTCCCTGGAAGAAGCGAAGACCGAGTCTTCGAAGACTTAGAAAATATTATAAGTTTGAAGTGAGTAAAAGCTCAGAAGGAAGAACGTCGTTGAGCGTTGGATCGTGGTGGAAAATCCCGCGGACGGTCTAATTTGAGGGAGAAGTGCAAGATTTAATGCTGAGTAGATCTAGGAGAGGAGGGTTCAAAGATCTGAACAGACGGTGGAGAGTCCTTGAGGAGGAACACCAAAACCCCGCAAGTCATTGGATCAGGTGGAGTTGCGAGGAGGTTAGCGGTGAGGGATTCTTATCGTCCAAAGCTCAGGAGGAATAATGACCATTGATCACAAGCAGATCTGGACCGTTGGTCCATTTCACAATTTCAGGTACCACGAGTTGGAAAGACAAAGATCCTTGTCTTTCAGAACCCCGAATCGCGAAATTGCGATTCGACCAGAACTGTCGATCACAGGCTGATCTGGACCGTTGGTCCATTTTGTGAATTTGGGTATCGCGAGTTGGAAATACAAAGATCCTTGTATTTCAGAATCCCGAACTGTGAAATCACGATTTGACCGGAACCATTGATGCCAGGGATCGTTGTGAGCCGTTGATTGAACACCGTGACATTTCGGCGTTTTGACACTTTGGCAACCGTAGATTCCAAGGAGCAGAGACATCCCCTGTACCTTGATTTTGTGAAACACGAAAATCCAAAAGAATAGGCGCAAGGAGATTTCGGCGTTTCGGCAACCGGGGATTACAAGGAGCAAGGATATCCCTTGTACCCTAATTTCACGAAACGCGAAAACCCGAAGGAGTAGGCGTCGGGACATTTCGACATTTTGGCAACTGGGGGTTCGAAGGGAAAAGGAACGAGACGTTTGACTTGTGAAGTCTCGGTCCTCGACATTTCGGCATTTCGACAACCAGGGGTTCAAAGAACAAGGGACGGGACGCTTGACTTGTGAAGTCCCGGTCCCCGGTATTTCTGCATTTCGGCAATCGGGGGTTCGAAGAACAAGGGACGAGACGCTTGACTTGTGAAGTCCTGGTCCTCGGTATTTATGCATTTCAACAACTGGGGTTTCGAAGAACAAGGGACAGGACACTTGACTTGTGAAGTCCCAGTCCTCGATAAGCGCCCTTTTTGTCTTAGCACAAGGTCACGACTCTTGGTCGTGTGCTATGGGAGATCACGCTTGGCGCTCGAAAAAGCCAACTGAGCATTTGTAAGGGACCTGTGTGTTCATTCAAAGGGTTCCAGTTTGAAACCAGAAGAGCCATTTCGGCTCTAAAAACAGAAGATCCTGATCGGGAGGTCGCACAACCCTTGAGAGGGATAGGGGGTCTACATCAGGTGGTATCAGAGTTGAGTTTTTCATCTGTAGACTTCAAGCGAAGGAGGAAAAGAAGGAGAGAGAGAACTCAGAGCTGTGCTCTATGTGTGGAAGATATTCGACATAATGCCACCAAGAAGACGAGATCCACCATTGGCCAACCGTGTTGTAGAGAGGGAGATGCGAAAGCTTCGCGCCCGAATGGAAACAATGGAAGTAGCATAGAGAAAAGCAGTTAACGTTGGGGATGTCAGTGATGCAGAAAGTGAAGAGGTTGAGGTTGAAGAAGCTGCAGGAGAGGATGTTGTAGAAGAACGTTTGTTGAGAGGAGTTGTCAGATTGGGAGGCAGAGCTAAGATAGAGGTCCCCATGTATGAGGGAAATCTAGATGCTGAAGAACTGTTGGACTGGATAAGGTCCATGGACAAACACTTCGACTATGAAGATGTCGATGAGGAGAAGAAGGTAAAGCAGACAGTCACTAGGCTAAAAGGGCATGCAACACTGTGGTGGGATGAACTGCAGGCTAAGAGGAGAAGTAAAGGAAAATAGAGGATAAAGAGTTGGGACAGGATGGTAGCCAAATTGAAGGCTAAGTTCATACCCAAAGACTACCAGATCAATCTCTTAAGGAAGCTACAAAACCTGAGACAGAAAGGGATGAGAGTCAAGGAGTACACCGAGGAGTTCTACCGGCTAAACATCAGAACTGGACAAAGGGAGAGAGACGAAGAAAAAGTCGCCAGATATATAAATGGCTTGAGATATGAAATCTAGGACGAGCTCATCATGATGACGGTAAGGACTGTGGAAGATGCTTATCAGTTTGCATTGAAGGCAGAGGAGAAGCTGGCCAGAAAATAGAACCAGTGAGGAAGAGGTAGAGGCTCGGTCCCAAGCAAAAGAAAGGGATTTAACCTTGATAGATCACATCAGTCTAAGGATGAGGTTGAGAAACCACACAATCACTCAGAACGAGGAGGAAGTTCACGAGGAAGACATAATGGTGGAAGAAACTATTCTAGAGGAAGAGGCAGAGGAGGAGTAAGGTGATATAACTGTGGAAAGATAGGGCACATGTCTTGAGAATGTCCCAAGAAGAAGAAGGAAGGAGGAGAAGCTCACATTTCAGAAGCATGGCAAAGAGATGTTGAAGCAGAAGGAGAAGAGAATGGAGCATCCCTGATGTTGAGTAAAGTTCTCTTAAAACCAGAGGCAGAAATTGAGAAGCCAGTACAGAGAAACAATCTCTCTAGGACAGCTTGCAAGATTAAGGATAAAGTATGCAAGGTGATCGTTGATAGTGGGAGTACTGACAACCTAGTATCCACAGATATGGTGGAGAAACTGGAGCTGAAGACAACTGCACATCCAAGGCCATACAAATTCTCATGGCTGCAGAAAGGAAACCAGGTAATGATTATTAAACAATGCCTGGTTGAAATTAAAATAGAAGGATATAAAGATGAAATCCCATGTGATGTAATTCCCATGGATGTATGCCACATTTTGTTGGGAAGACCATGACAGTATGACATAAATGTCATTCACGATGGAAAGAAGAATACATATACATTGGAGAAGAATGGTAGGACGCATATGTTGCTGCCAATGGAGGAGAAGAGAGCAAAAGAGGAAGCCAACACAAGAATACTTCTCATGAGTGGGAAGGAACTCTTGAAAGAAGTCAAGGAAGAACAGGAAATGTGGTTCGCTATGGTGAGGAAGCCCAGAGTCATCCTTACGAGTACATCAATGGATGATTTACCTGAAGAAGTTCAGGAGCTGCTAGATAATTTTTTTGATATAGTGGTGGATGAGCTGCCAAACTCATTACCGCCCATCAGGAGTATCAGTCATCATATCGACTCGATACCAAGAGCAAGCCTGCCAAACAAGATAGCATACAAATTAACACCTCGAGAGAATGAGGAGGTGAGGAACCAAGTCCAAGAGTTGCTGGATAAGGGTTTAGTCAGAGAAAGTTTGAGCCCATGCGCAGTACCAACTATGTTAAGCCCAAAGAAATATGGAGGATGGAGAATGTGCACAGACTCGAGAGCCATCAACAAGATCACCATTAGGTACAGATTTCCTTTACCAAGAATGGATGACTTAATGGATTGCTTAAGTGGAGCAAATTTCTTTTCTAAGATAGATCTGAAAAGTGGATATCACCAGATCAAAATGAGAGAAGGTGATGAATGGAAAACAACGTTTAAGACGAATGAAAGTCTGTATGAGTGGCTGGTTATGCCATTTGGCTTAACGAATGCCTCGAGCACTTTTATGAGGCTGATGAACAAAATTCTAAAATATTTCATTGGTAAGTTCATGGTTGTATATCTGGACGATATACTGATTTTTAGAAAGACTAAAGAGGAGCATTTAAGGCACCTAATGCTAGTAATGAGGAGGCTACAACAAGAGAAGTTGATAATCAATCTGAAGAAGTCCTCTTTTATGAAGACATAACTCATTTACTTGGGTTTTGTGATATCTTCGAATGAATTGAAGATGGATCCATAAAAGGTGAAAGAAATCAAGGAATGGTCGTCACCAAGGAGCATGTTTGAAGTAAGGAGCTTTCATGGTTTAGCAAGTTTCCACAGAAAGTTCATTAGAGACTTCAATGGGATTTGTGCACCAATGATGGATACAGTGAAGAAGCGACACAAGTCTTTTAAATGGACAGAGGAGGCTGAAAGGAGCTTCAATATACTGAAGGAGAAGATAACAGAATGACCAATTCTGATCTTGCCGAATTTTGGGAAGACATTTCAGGTAAGATGTGACACAAGTGGAGTTGCAATAGGAGCTATTTTGAGTCAGGATAACGGACCTGTTGCCTATTTCAGCAAGAAGCTGAATGAGACTAAGAGGAAATACTCCACATATGACAAGGAGTTCTATGCCATAATTCGAGCATTGAAGAAATGGAGGCATTATCTTGTCCCGAAAGAGTTTGTCTTGTACAACGATAACCAAGCTTTACAATTCATAACCTGACAAGAAAAACTGAATCAGAGGCATGAAAAATGGGTTGAATTTATGCAAAATTTTACTTTTGTCATAAAACATATTGCTGGGAATGCTAACAAAGTTGTTGATGCATTAAGCAGGAGATGTTTAATTCTGCAAGAATTCCAAGTGGAGACCTTGGGGTTTGAACACCTTAAGGATAGGTATTGTGATGATACAGATTTCAAGGAGGCCTACGAAGCATGTACAAGCCCTGTACTGAGAGATTGAAGTCAGTGGACAGAGTATGTGGTTCAGGAAGGATTGTTGTTCAGAGGAAATCAATTGTGCATACCAAGATGCTCAATGAGGGACAATCTTCTGAAGGAGAAGCATAGTGGAGGATTGGCTGGACATTTTGGCCACGATAACATGTTTGCATAGTTGAGCAGTTCATACTATTGGCCAAGTATGAGAACAGAGGTGATAAAGTTTGTGAACAGATGTAGGATCTGCCAACATGCAAAGGGGAAAAGATAGAACACTGGGTTGTATCAACCATTTCCAATACCAGAGAGGCCTTGGGATGCAATAAGCATGGATTTCGTGTTGGGATTGCCAAGAACACAAAGGGGATTCGATTCCATATTTGTGGTGGTGGATAGGTTTTCAAAGATGGCACATTTCATCCCATGCCAGAAGACTAGTGATGCAACACATGTGGCAAATCTGTTTTTCAGAGAAGTTGTGAGACTTCACGAGACTTCACGATCTACCCAGGAGCATTGTCTTAGACAGAGACACAAAATTTGTTGGTCACCTTTGGAGGACATCGTGGAAGAAGATGGGGACATATTTGTCCTTCAGCTCATCTTATCACCCTCAGACAGATGGGCAGACTGAGGTGGTAAATAGAAGTTTGGGAAACTTATTGAGAAGTCTGGTTACTGAACACCATAACCAGTGGGATCAGATTCTGCCACAAGCAGAATTTGCATACAATGACTCACCAAACAGAAGCACTGGAAGGAGCCCATTCCAAATACTCTACGAAATGCAACCCACAGGAGTGTCTGAGTTGAGAAACTTGGAACAGGGAGAGATCAGAAGCGCTGGAGCAGAGGATTTTGCTGCTGAAATGCAGAAACTCCATAGTCGGATCAAAGAATAATTACAGAGTTCTAACCAGAAATACAAGCACAAAGTTGATCAGCATCACAAGGAACTTCAATTTGAAGTGGGAGATCAGGTTTTAGAACATCCCAGGAAGGAAAGGTTCCCTAGGGGAACATATAACAAATTGAAGATGAAGAAGATAGGACCCTGTAAGATCTTGAGGAAGTTTGATGCAAACGCCTATGAAATTGAGCTTCCAGATGGTGTGGGCAGTTCACCCATATTCAATGTCTCGGACCTGTATCCTTACAGGAAAGACGACATAGAAGGATCATAAGATCAAGGAAGGATTCAGTGGGAGAAGCAGATGCCTGTGGCAGAGAAGCTATACATGGAGAAGATTCTGGATCAGAGGATTGGAAAGAAGACCAGGAGGAAGACTTATTTTGAGTATCTGGTCAAATGAAAGAGACACCCAATAGAAGATGTCAGTTGGGAAAACGAAGCTACTATACAGAAGTAGGGAAGGTCAATAGAGGAGCTCATGGACATGAGTCCATGAATTTTTGTCAAGGGGAGTATGATGCAGGAGCATCGTTGGCAAGCGCACAGAGGCGAGACCACCCAACACATGAGAGTTCTCTCAGAACTTCAACATTTATAGTTACAACAGATTTTGGGATCTGCCTCCACTCAACGCCGAAATTCACCTTTGGAGGCACACTTGAACCAGTGCCGAAAATTACCCTTTGAAGCAAGTTTTGAAATTGTAAACTGAGTAGGAGTTTCCACTTCAGCTCTGGAATGCGATTGAAATAAGATAGCGTAGGATGAAGTTTAGAGTAGGCAAGTAGCCAGGGGAAACCCTAGAAACATTTTTGAGTTATGTAAAATCTTGTACGCCCAGTTAGCAGCAAGAAGAGAGAGCTGTAATACAGAGAGAAATTAGTTGTAAGAGAACTGCGAGTTAGCAGGAGATCTCAATTTTTGAGTTGTTGTAATTTCGGATGTATTATGTAGCCAGTGGGCACTTGTGAATATAATAGAATGGAAAATTGATCCAAATGTGTAGTGTTTGGACCGTGTGCATTTTCCTGTCATTTTCTATTTTATGAACAAGTGGATGGAACTGTGAATTTTCCTAGTTTCAATTGTTTCTCTTCATTGGAAGCTCTGTAAGGTGTGCATCGAGCCAGAGAGAAACATCGTGGATTTGAGTTATCAAAATACCTTAGATACAAGGAGTGCGCGGGGAATGGAAGTCTGAACCAGACAAATCTCAAGAGGAATAACACTTCGGAAGTGTTATCAAGATCCAGGAACTCATTCCCTGGAAGAAGCAAAGACCGAGTCTTCGAAGACTTAGAAAATCTTCTAAGTCTGAAGCGAGTAAAAGCTCAGGAGGAAGAACGCCGTCGAGCGTTGGATCGCGGTGGAAAATCCCACAGACCGTCCAATTTGAGGGAGAAGCGCAGGCTTTAACGCTACGTAGATCCAGGAGAGGAGGGTTCGAAGATCTGAACGGATGGTGGAGAGTCCTCGAGGAGGAACACCGAAACCCCGCAAGTCGTTGGATCAGGTGGAGCTGTGAGGAGGTTAGTGGCAAGGTCTTCTTGTCGTCCAAATCTCAGGAGGAATAGTGACCGTCGATCACAAGCAGATCTAGACCGTTGGTCCATTTCATGATTTCGGGTACCGCAAGTTGGAAAGACAAAGATCCTTGTCTTTCAGAACCCCGAATCGCGAAATCACGAAATTGCGATTCGACCAGAACCGTCGATCACAGGCCGATCTGGACCATTGGTCCATTTCATGACTTCAGGTACCGCGAGTTGGAAAGATAGAGATCCTTGTTCAGAATCCCAAACTGCGAAATCACAATTCGACTGGAACCGTCGATCCCAAGGATCGTTGTGAGCCATTGATCAAACGCCGGGACATTTCGGCGTTTCGGCACTTCAACAACCAGGGATTCCAAGGAGCAGAGACATCCCCTGTACCCTGATTTCGTGAAACACAAAAGTCCGAAAGAATAGGCGCAAGGAGATTTCGGCGTTTCAGCAACCGGGGATTCCAAGGAGCAAGGATATCCCTTGTACCCTAATTTCGCGAAATGCGAAAACCCGAAGGAGTAGGCGTCGGGACATTTCGGCATTTCGGCAACCGGGGGTTCGAAGGACAAAGGAACGAGACGCTTGACTTGTGAAGTCCCAACCCCCGACATTTCGACATTTCGGCAACTAGGGGTTCGAAGAACAAGGGACGAGACGCTTGACTTGTGAAGTCCCGGTCCTCGGTATTTCGGCATTTCAGGAACTGGGGGTTCGAAGAACAAGGGACGAGACACTTGACTTGTGAAGTCCTGGTCCCCAGTATTTCGACATTTCGGCAACCGGGGGTTCAATGAACAAGGGACGGGACACTTGACTTGTGAAGTCCCAGTCCCCGATAAGCGCCCTTTTTGGCTTAGTGCAAGGTCACGGCTCTTGGTCGTGTGCTGTGGGAGCTCACTCTTGGCGCTCGGAAAAGCCAACTAAGCATTTGTAAGGGACCTGTGTGTTCGTTCAAAGGGTTCCAATTCGGAACCAGAAGAGCCATTTTGGCTCCGGAAACAGAAGACCTTGACCGGGAGGTCGCGCAGCCCTTGGGAGAGATAGGGGGTCTGCATCAATTGTCCTTCATTTGTGTTTTGATTGAATGTTTTGGCTGATTTTGTATCTTTCTTTGATGAACGCAACAGTCATGCATTATTTGTCGCGGATTAGACCGTAAATGATGGCATCAAGTCACACGGAATTGATGGAATTGTTTCCAGTAAGCATTGGTTTCGGTTCAAACCCTAGAGTTACAAAAACAAATATAACCTTGCATTTTGCAACCGGTCAAACTGATCCGGATTCGAGGTATTTCATGTTCAGGCATTTGTCATTTGAGTTTCTCTTTTCGAAATTATTTTATTGAGAGAGCTTTAAATGTTAGGGTAAGGCTAACTTTGTGTATTTTGCATTATTTTGAGCAGATCCGTTCCAACAAAATCTCCAGAGCAATCGTCCACAGCTCAACTCACTATTTTTTATAACGGAGCGGTTCATGTTTACGATGTGCCTGCTGACTTGCTGAGAAGGTCTTATTTTGATCCAAGCAACAAATTTTATCCATTAACAACAAATTTTTTTTTTTTTCGGAAAAAATGTTTGATTCTTTAGTCCTTTTGGCTTTATTTTATTTCTCACGGAGTATTTTGCCATTTTCTTGGCAAGCTCAAGCCGTTATGAGTTTTGCTAGCTCTAATAGCTCGATCAACACAGGAACATCTCCGACTACCAGCAGTCAAATCGAACAAATATCGAAACCGTTTCCTTCCAAGCCTCAATCGAACGCTGTTAATGAAAAACAAACTCATAGACAACCAATAGGTGAGACGTCGATCACACATAGTTTATATTGAATAACAGTGGCTAGATTGAATGTGAAAAGGTTGAAACAGGTTTTTAAGATAGAAAGGGTTTTTAACATTGTTTACTTATTGCTAA
>JASDQU010336923.1:0-12595 GCA_032191745.1 Picea mariana | reverse complement strand
AGTAGTCTTTACAAAATGAATTGAAAGTTGTATGAAAACCTGTTAAAGAGCGGATGCTAGCAACGGGAAGAGACTGACACCATTCAAGAGCATCTCCCTTCAATGAATACTTGAAGAGCTTAATCTGTACATCTTCATGCATGATATTAACTCAATGAATAACCTCATGAAAGTCCAATAAATGCTCAGCTGGTACCTCCCAACTCTTTGCGTGAAATTCAGGGAGGAAATTTTCCCATATGTCTCTATCAGGAAGTGCATTAGGAAAACCAACTATCTGGGAAAAGTCACAGAATGAAAACCTTTTAACTAATATTTTCTCCATATCAAACCAGTGGAGTCGTTGATTGATCCTTGAATCATGGAGTCACCAGGTGGAAGATTTACAACATTGAATGTGTCTGGTCCTTGTTCACCATCAAAGGCTAGATCTTAACGTTGTTGTTACCCCAGGAAGCTTCTCAGGCTGAGAAAGCAATTGCTGAAACCTTCTCGAGAAAGCTCCTTAGGGTCATCTTTCAGGTGTGCTAACAATAGCTACAGTTGAAACAGTGAAGTGGAAACAATGGAGTCGCCACAGTGGAGTCGCCAGGTGCACAGTAGCAATATTTAAGGGATCTGATGTCTGATGCACCTTCAGAATTAGAGGCTCAATGTCGTTCTGCCCAGGGAAAATCTTCAACTTCGTCCCCGGCAACGGCGCCAGAAATGTTACCATTGGAAGTCACCGCTAGATTGCAGCATGAGCAGAGCCCGACACCCATCATTTTATGTCACAATTTGTTAGATGGGGTGATCAAATGGAAGTTAACTCAAACGATGTGGTTCTAACTCTGAAACTAGGCCAGGCATACATGGGCAAGTGATGTCTTAGGTAACTTCAGACAGTGAGTTGTAGTAAGGATGAGTAGGAGGAAGAATTGTATAAGAGAAAAGCATAGGTCTGTTATTAACACCAGGTTCCTAACAGACTGTAGAAGAAGACATCTGAATGCAAGATCTTCTTACATTCAAATGTAGAAAACCAGAGAAAACAATAATGCCACAATAAATCCTTTATTACAACATAATTGCCATAATTCGTGCGAATCAGTCGATCATGAACTCTCTCAGCATGAGATGAAACTAGATGGGATGAGAAGATTGTCTTTCATTAAGCAAGAAATATTACATACAGATGCATAACCAAGGAACTAGGGTGTCTGTTAAAACTTTACAATCGGGAGCTTCGCTCTACCATCGATGCTTACAAAAATGGAAAAAATGCCTACATATACTCTTCCCCTTTTGCCCAGCAGAGGTGTCTCGGGACTTTCAAGGTGTGGCGTCTCCTCAGTTAAATCTGGCCTGAACTCCTTTTTCAGACGCCACCTTAACTCAGCATGGCTCTTGCAGGGGGGACCTTCCCGCAAGGGTACCACAGGCTAATTTCTTTAGGCCTTCCATACCTTCCATTTATGGCTCATGCTGAGGTTTCAACTGCCTCCATCCACCTTCATTTATTTTTAGCGAGGACCAAGATCGAGGTTGAGCTGAACTGGTCTCTAGAGGACGCAGTGATCCCTTCTGCAGCTAAACCCAACACTTCGGCCCTTTGCGCAGTTCTTTCTATCGCCCCCAAGTGACCACGGGTTGTGACCCTATGCCTAGATTCAAAGGCACTTTCGGCATTTCTCGTTTCGCGGCTGGGAGGGGGCTGCTCCTTGTGTTTCAAAGTCGTGATGGGAAAAAAGGCAAAGAGCCTAATCACGCACCACGTGCCCCTGCGGAATGGATTGTTGAGATGCTTTTGGTGCTTCGGGACCCGCCTTGCCACGTGATAAATGTTAGTGCCCCTTCTCCAAGCTTTTTCCTTTGTGAGCAGGTGCCAAAACCATGGGCCCAACTCTGGGCGCTTTCAGCGCTTCGGGGTTCGGGGTTTCGAAATGTGAAATGACGAGGAGCCCTTACCCTTTGAACTCTCGAATGCCGAAATGATGACGTGACTAGATCTTGCGCCACACGTCCTTTGGATCGGATGGCCGAGATGTCATTGGCGGCTTCACTATGAAAATCCTGAAAGGCCCCACCCGTGGCTCGGATCTTCCGCCGCGTGTATTTCTGATCAATGGTCCCGATCTTCTCAGGATTTCTTGCACCGGGAGTTCACAATGTGTTTCTTCCTCAAATTCCTGGTTTACCAAACTGCGAAATCACGGATGTGCACCACGTGTCCTTTAGATGGAAAACCGACCCAGATTTGTCTTGAAATATAGGTGCTATATCTTGTGCTATATCTCGGGCAACTTGGTAGTCTCGAAATGCCAATGACCATCGATCTGCTTCGTCAATTGATCCTTGTCGTTGAAATCAGATTGCTCGCTCTCTTGATTTTAAGCCTGAAATGGACTTCTTCTATGAGCTGCGCTTGGCGCTTATGGTTGCGACCTTTGAATAAAACACATTTGATCGATTTTCAAACCCCACTTCTATGTGTTTACACCAGAGGCCTAAAATCAGAGAGGAGAACACCCCTATACAAGAAATGTTGCTAACAATCTCCATCAGAAGTGGTCCACATACTTATAGCAGTTCCACCTCAACATCAAGTATAAAAGAGGAAGTACCGAACGATTTGTTGATTGCCTCAGTCGACCTCCAGTCGTGACACTCACCATGGTGCTAGACTCTTGCAGGCATGAGACCTTGGGATGGCCCCACCTCTATGAGACAGACCCTAACTTCTCCACCACCTACCAAATGTTGAGAGTGAACTCAATGGTCGCTAATTTCTATCTTCAAAAAGGGTTGTTGTTTCATCTAGGCCATCTTTGTGTTCCATCAAGTGAGCGTGAGAAACTGATTTTGGAAGCTCACTACAGTCAGGTGGCAGGACACTTTGGCGTCGAAAATATAGTGGTAGTGTTGCAGAAACATTTCTACTAGCCAAAACTTCGACAGGATGTCGGAAAGTATATCAGGTCATGCACCTCCTGCACTATTTCCAAACCAACCACTAAGAAATAGGTCATGTACACCCCTCTTCCTACTCTTGACAGACCATGGGAAACCATCTCAATGGACTACATGTCGAGCCTCCCGTCCACCAAGAGGGGAAATGACTATGTTTTTGTGGTTGTTGATCGCTTTTTCAAGATGGTGATTCTAGCCGCCTGGAAGAAGAACATCACAGCATAAGCCATTGCCAATCTCTTCTTTGAATGAGTATGGGTACATTTTGAGATCCCAGAAACCATTATCTCAGACCATGCCAGTTGGTTCCTCAAGAAATTCTGGTCGAGCCTCTGGTCACTGCTTGATACCAATCTCACCAAATCCACTGCCTTCCACCCCCAGACAACTGGCCAAACTGAGGTCGTATATTGGATGATCGTATATATCATGCACATGTACAATTCAAAAAACCTTAGATCGTACATATCCTCCGCATGTACAATTCAAAACAATTCAATAGATCCAAGAGTTAAACCCCTAAGCCATTTTCTAGCTTCACAATCTAGGCTCTACACAAAAACTCTCATCCACACATCTTCATTCTCAATATTTACATTGTCTCCATAGTTGAAAAAAGTTGCAAGGTGTTCTTATTCCATTATGTCCTCTTCCCCTGTAAACTTGGGCGTGTTCTTAATGTTGTCTCCAACTGCAAGATAATTCATAGGCTGAGGCAACACAAGAGGGGCATACCTAATAGCTACTATGGCATCCATCCTATTTCTAGGAAGGTTAGCACCTACCATTGGATTATAAGTTCTGGGAGAACAAGGGGGAGATGGAGTCTTGATTGGTACAATTGCAGACTTCATTATGAGTGGCTTGGGAGAAGAAGGAATGTAGGATGGAGATATTTCAGTTTTCACAAGGAGAGAATGAGTCTTGGAAGAGGATGGTGTAGGCTCCAAGGGAAAGGAGGTTTCTTCCTCTTTAGTCACAACAATTTTAATGGAAGGAAGAGATGGAGAACCCAAGGAAGGAAAATATTCTAAGTTCTCGAGTCCAAACCCGCTTACAACATTAGGAGAGGCAAGAAATTCAAAACTTTCTTCTTTCAATTTGGGAGGAAAATAAGACTATTCAACAGGGAAATATTTAAGATCCAAATTTCTAGAAATTTTCACAGAGGGTAAAAGAGGAGTACTAGATATAGCTTCTGGTGTATTAAAAGTAGAAGCAGGAAAATGACCAGAAGTACCTGGTACAATAGCTGAAAAGCCTTCTTGAGAGTCTTTTCCCTTCTTGATAATATTTTTTGGGTCAACATCAGGTGTAGCGAGAGGTAGATGTGGAGTAGACCTCATGTGTCTACCTTTGGGAGACACAATTGAAACAGTGGAGTTGTCATATGCAAGTTGCAATCTTCAATGTACTTATGTCTAATGCACCTTCAGAATCAATATTTCTTTATCGATCAATCCCAGGGAAATGTTTTCAATCTTCTCCCCGATAATGATGCCAAGAATGTTATCACTGAGAGTCACCCTCAAACTGCTAGAGGATAAGCCCAGTACCCATCCAATAGGTTTGTACTCGTAATTTTATGATAGAATGTCAAATGGGAAAAACTCATCATAACAATGTTCAAACACATAAATTTCTAGGCAATAATGCATAAGCAAGTGAGGTCTTGGATAACTTCAGTCAGTGATTTAAAGGTAAGTATGAGTAGATGGAATACTTAATGAGAAGGATGAATAATTCTACTACTAGCATCAGGCCTTACTAGCAAACAAATGAAGAGAAATATCAAACACAAGAACTTCTTGATCTAAACTCTAAAACACTGATAAGAATTACAGCAGCATCACAATCAAGCATACATTGTAACACATCTATAATATCTCATTGAGTCATCCAATAGTGATCAAATCAAATTAAGAAAGAAACAAGATAATGGAAAAGGAATTTCACTTAAATTAGGAAAAATGTCTCAATTCTCATACATAAAAACCAAAGTTTGCCTATGTTATATCAAAACATTACATCAAGGAGTCTATGCTCAACCATTGGCACCCAAAAATATCGTTTCGATGTTGTATTTATAGCCTAAATAGTAAGTGACAGCATACAATTTGAGTTGGATCCTTTTACACAAGATTCTCCCACTAAAACCTGGAAATCTAACATCTGTACAAGTGGAAACAACAAACTACTAAAAACAGGGAAAATGTTGGTAACAACTCTAACACCATAATCCTTGCATAGTGATTTGTTCCTTGGGCACATATCCTTCATTTCCATGTGTCCATCAACTCCAAATTGCATCCAATCATCTATGCTAAGCTCCATCTTCCACCTGGTGACCATTGATTCCCTCAAGACCCATCAAAACTGGAATCTGCAGTGAACCCTGAAGTGTTGACTGTATCAGCCAGTTTGTACCAGATTTTGTAGAAAATTCCGTAGCGAATTCTGCAGTGCCCACCTGTGTAGACTATTTCACAGCATATTCTATAGAAATGATCCAGGTGGATATCGGTGGCCACCCACCTTTTCCAACTGGCTCAAAACAGTTTTCTGGCAATTTTGGTAATTTACTATTTTTAGCAGTTTTTAACTTATGGGGCCATTTTGAGGCCCTAAACGATGATTTTTGGGAAAAAATGCTTGCAATATGTATGTGCTTTCTATGTTTCACCTAAAATGAATCTCCTCGGTGATACCTTTCAAACGGGATATCATATGCCTAAAATGGAGATTGTATGCAAAAGTTACAACCCTGAGAAGTTGATGTACTAACTTACCCAAACGGGGCCCACATGACTTTTGGCACTTCATCTCCTAGGGTTGGGTTTTTGGATGTATAGGGTTTTTGGCATTCCTTCTTATTTTAAAAAGGCCTTCATAGCCTCATTGTAATCATCTTCTTGCGAATGTGAGTAACCGTCACATCCCTTCTCAGAAATAAGCTGCCACCATTCTAGCGAGTCTTTCACTCTGTATTTTTACAGTCTCTGTACATTTATTTCATTAATAGAAATCGTGTATTACTATATATCATTGTTTATGGTTGAATCTATGATACATTTATGTTATATTATTAGATATCGGCGATATCTCTGTGCATTTCTTTATTATATCTCCGCTCTCATTTTGTGCCGAAAATAATCTTGATCACTGGTATCAGAGCGGGTTGCTCTTGATCGTTTTTTTCAGTGCATGTCCCCAATGAGGTCCGAGTATAGAAAGTTTCATCTCGAGATTGTCTCTCTTGAAGACAATAACTCTCACATGCCCAAGAAACCCTCCATGGTGAAAGAAAAGAAAAACGTCGGAGCAGATGATCCTATCAATTTGTTGCCTGAGCAAGCTCTCACGCGACAAAGGGAAAAAATGATGGAGATTTTTTCCCACATCCTTCAACGCCTCCCAATAGCATCAGGCACATCTTCATCAAGCGGCCACTTTGGAGGCACCTCACCTTTTAAGGTACAAGTCCATTTTGATATTCCTATATTTGAAGTTCAGATGCCCTAGATAAATGGTTAAATCTGTTAGAAGGTTATTTCTCTGTTCACAATTTTTCCAACAAAGAAAATATCATCTTCACGCTCCTTAAGGCTCTCCCCCATGTCAAACATTAGTGGGAAACTTACTGGGAGAAAAGTTCCACAGAGGAGTCTGGAATATATGGGGTCGAGCCCACTTGGGATTTTTTTGTGGATGTGGTAAAGGAACAGTATTACCCTGTTGGCAACTATGAGGACCAGTACATGAGATGGACAACACTGTGGCAAGAGAGGGGCCAAGAAGTTTCGGAGTTCACCAATACCTTCCATACCTTGTGAACCAAGCTGGGTATCAAAGACTCTGAACGACATTTGGTTCTGAAATACCATGGGGCTCTACACAGATACATCCAAATTGAAATGGATTTTCTGGACATCTCATCACTCGGCACTACTTATTGATATGTTGTTAAAATCGAGCAGAAATTTAAGCACAAGAACAAATGGGAGTTCGGCTATATAGATCCGCAACAACCAAAGTATGAAAAATATGTCCCTAACAAATAGTCTCCCAAAAACCAATCCAAGCCACGGGAAAAGAAGGGTCACGAGAAGACAAAGAAGGACACCGAAAAATGGTGCGATTTCCACAAAAGCCCCTGGCACAACACCGATGAATGTCGCTCANCCCCACTGCTATTGTCGCGACTACAGTAATTCAACTAGAAGAACCAACAGATCCTGAAGAGGGGGAGAGCCTTTTTCATTCACATATGTGGGTGAAGGGGACCCCGCTGCATTTTATTGTTGATAGCGGAAGCCAAAAGAACCTCATCTCAGCAGAGGTCATCAAACAGTTGGGATTGTCGACAACACCACACCCACAACCATACAACATCATGTGGCTTCGCCAAGGACGAGATCTTCGTGTCAGCCAGCAGTGTCAATTTTCATATGGCATCCATCCCTTCAAGGATGAGGTGTTATGTGATGTTGTCCCACTGGATGTCTGTGATTTTCTATTGGGCCAGCTATATATGTGGAGACGCCATGCTATTTATGAGTCTCGACCCCGCAATGTCATTGTTTCTCTAGGGGGTCATCTCTATAGAATACCAAAGGTAGTTCTGATTATTGTTCCACCTAAAAAGTGTCGCAAGGTAGTATCTCATACTGCAAAATTCAGCTTCTTCACAATCTGTTCGAAAGGGGAACAGAAGGACACTGCAACCACTACAGCCTCACCCCAAGCACCTTTTATCCAACAGAAGCAGGTCGACAAGGTTGCAGCAAAGCACAAATATTCCTTATGCACACTGTTGTCTCGTGTAGCTCGACTTGTTGCATAGCCTCAGCCTCAATAGGTCTGTGACAAACTTCCACAAACTGAGCAGCGTGATGTCTCTAGCAAGGCAAGCAACTCACCAAGATTCAGATTCAGCAAACATTTTTTCCTCTCCCCCGGGCACTCAACGCAATGGAGACCATTGCTTCCTAAGGAGGGAGGATTGATTTAGGTGGATATCGGTGGCCACCCACCTTTTCCAACTAGCTCAAAACAGTTTTCTGGCAATTTTGGTAATTTACTATTTTTAGCAGTTTTTAACTTCCCAGGCCATTTTGAGGCCCTAAACGATGTTTTTTGGGAAAACAGGTTTGCAATATGCAAGTCTCGTCGATTTTGTGCCCAAAATAAATATCCTCGAGGATACCTTTTGAACGGGCTATCACGCCTAAAATGGATATCGTATGCAAAAGTTACGACCCCGGGAAGTTGATGTACTAACTTACCCAAATGACGCCCACATGACTTTTGGTGCTTCATCTCCTAGGGTTAGGTTTTTGAATGTCTAGGGTTTTTGAAATTCCTGATTATTGTAAAAAGGCCTTCAGAGCCTCATTGTAATCATCTTGTTGCAAATGTGAGTAGCCATCACATATCTTCTCAGAGATAAGATGCAACCATTCTAGCGAGTCTTTCACTCTGTATTTTTTACATTCTCTGTACATTTCTTTCATTAATAGAAATCATGTATTACTGTATATAAGTGTTTATGGTTGCATCTCTGATACATTTTTGTTATCTTATTTGATATCTGTGATATCTCTGTGCATTTCTTTATTATATCTCCACTCTCATTTCATGCCAAAAATAATATGGATCAAGCAAGCTTGCATTTTCTGTCTAACTAGGTTATTTCGCAACAGAGTTTGCAGCGACTGTGCAACTTCTCTATATGTAAATGATTTTTCATCGCATTTCATAGCGCACCTACAACTTTGTCTGTGTAAATCATTTTTTAGCACAAGGTGCTATGAAATGTCCTGTAGCTTTCTGTGTAATGCGGTTTGAGCCAAAAATACTCAAAATCCTTAGCAAGAAGGTGTATAAGCCTGTAGATGCCTTCTAAGCAGGTATAATCATGATATTTCCCACAAAAATTCAAAATTAAATGATGATCATCACCAAAATTAAGGGTCTTTCAACCACTCCATATCATCTCCTTAGTCTGGTACTTCTCCTAGTTGTAGCTTGAGCTAGCACATTAATATTTCTTCGAGATAACTCATCTTTGAAAGGTTGTAACTCCACCTTGAACTTTCTAATCTGAGATTGCAAATCTTTTCTCTACTTGTACAAATTTTGAAGTTGCCTATGGAGGGGTTAAAATATCCTTGTTGTAAACCTAGCCATATCAATGGTTTACTTATACAAATCCATGAGCTCCTTCAACTTTTTCCTCTCATCCAACCCTTCTTCCTATAGGTGAGCAACCTCCTTTCTGGCATCTATGAGTTGTCTGATCAATCTTTTGAAGGCATGGTTCTCAGGGGGAGTAGTTATGTCTATGATTTCAACATGTTTCTCAACAGTCTCAATTTTACCCTTATCCTTCCTCTTGACGGGAGATTTTGTTATGGATTCTTGTTCATTAGTTTCCTTCTAGGCCGATGACCTAGTGAAGGGCCTCCTAACTCTATTCTCAACTACAGCAGTAGGCGAGGGGAAGAGTAACTTTCTCCCTTTTTTTCCTATGGGTTTTAACTGAGGGAATTTCTTCTAGTTCTGGAGGAGGTTGGGGTGAAAATTCCCTTTGTGGAGAGTGATGAGCTTCCCCTTCTTATTCTTCAACTTCCTTAGGAGCCTCATTATCTTTATCAATGTGTTTTCCCTTTTTCTTTTTTCTTGTCTCTGTGAGAATAGCACTATCATCTTGAAGAGGGCTCTGCACCTTAGATTGAAGAGTAGGGGCTATTTTTAGTTGCAGATTTGCAGAGGCAATGAATTGATCCCAAGCTATGTTTATTTTCTTAAACACCTCCATTAAAATAATCCTAATCAACCCTAAGTGGAAAATAGTTTTTTCCACAGCCTTGGACTTGGCTTGGACCCTATCAACCATTTTCCCCATACTCCTAAACAAATAGAAAGGTATGTTCATTAGATCTTTTCCTGTGAAGTGCAGCAAAAGTATAATGTGATATTGGTAAATCATATTGAATCTGCCTACACAAGTAAAATATCTTTGGATCACCTTCAACATCTTGTCAAATCCCTCAACTAAGTGTCTCCTAGGCACCCCCTTAGATAGGCTATCTCCCTAATGTTCTGGTTTGAGGAAATCTTTAGAAAAGGCTTCATTAAGTGTCATGGATTTAAACCATCTTTCACCAGTGTTGGGTATCTCAGTGGTTGCTGCAATGGTGGACTCAGATACCTCCATTTCAAGGGTTCCCACCTTGGTTTTAGTGCCATCTAAATTTAAGTCTCTTTGGCTACTTCTACGTGTCCCCTCTGCATATTCTTACATAAATTTAAACATCTAGCCCTCTGGAAGACCTCTCTGATTAGAGGTTCGGCATCCAACAACTGCATATCACAAGGCTCTATCCTGACTACACTCCCACCCTTGTGATACTTCTTTTGTTGAGGTGTATCCATTTGCTATTATTGGAGGAAAAATAATATAGTAATCTGAGAGAAATGGTAGGCCAAACAAAGAATGGAGGTCTTAGGGTTTCGAATGATGGTCTTTTTAGAGCTGGCTTCTTCTAAGGCTTCAGAGTTTTCCTTTTATTTGAATTCTAAGATAATGAAAAGGAAATATGATGGCTTAAGAAAAGGAATAAAACCCTTCATGGAAAAGGATATGCAAGGAAGAAGCAATTGTCAAGGTTTCAAGCTAACATTTTACCACCATTGGTAAGGTCATCATCATTTTTATCAGCAAGGCTCTTAAAATTTTCAATGTAGACAAACTTTAAAATTTGAAATATTGATTAAAAATTTAAAGGAAAAGAGTTGAATTAGGTTATGTTATCAGAGGATAACAATATGAGTTTGATACACATGCTCGCAGCGCTAGAACAGGGGATCTGTAGCACAATTCTATAAAATTATATAGCATAAATATCACGGGCTAAGCAAGAGATAGGCACGACGGCTCTGATAGCAGGGTTTGTTCAATTGTAGTGGAATAGGTTGAAAATATTCTATATAGGATGATAATGTAGTGATAGCAAAGGTAAAGGGGCCAGTTGGTAGAGGGAACCACAATTCGCAGCACCAGGTACTATGAAAATTTAGCACAGCCTTAAATTGATCTTCAACAGAGCTCAAAACAACTCAAGAGTACCTGGACATCATGGCTCGATTGTAGATATGCTTCAGATAGAATGAAATCATCTGCAACAGTTTTAACCTCCAATTCCCCTCTGTCATATAGTTTGTATCATATTCCACAACACATGTCTAAGCCTAGAATTTTATGCAGTGCTGACATAGGAGAATATTTCAAATATTTGATAAAACAGTTAGACAACCTTAATGACCAAATCTCAAATTATTTTCTTTAAAACATGGATGTTGAAATCAATGAGATTGGTTCACACAAGCCTCATAAGTGAAATAATGGTAATGAGGGAGATGTACTCAAGATGCGCTATGAAAACTCTTGATGAGATGGTAGCATACTAAAATGACTTGATTTTACCTTCTGACGGGTAGAGGGACAAAGTGGAGGGGTTTAAGTGCATAGTGGAGGTACTGACATGTCAGACTAGTGGTGGCATAAGGGTGATGGTGAAGGTTTTCAAATCATGTGATGATATGAGGATAAAAACCAAAGGTATAAACCAAAGGGTATGGGCCAAAGGTATAAGCCAACATTTATTTGTGCTAAGACGTAAGAAAAAACGCAAGGAAAAAATCAAAAGCAAAGCTTAAACAAGACTAAGGCTAAAAATTAAAAACCTAAGGATGAAAATTTGACATTAGCATTAGCATTAGCGTTGATTTTGGACAAGACTTAGGTGTGTAGGGCTTGGTACATTGGCTAACGCATTGTATCTCAAGGTGAAGTTATGGGCAAAACTTGAGTTAAGAGGCATAGTTTGGTTGTGTTAGGTGATGTGTGGACAAACCACCGCGGCCAAGGCAAGGAAATGTTACACAACCGCAGGTGGTGAAGCGACTTGGGCATACCAAGTTGTCATGAAACATTTTGGGCAAACTGCAGGCACGTGACAATCCACATTTGTTTAAGGTTTAATTTGTTGATGGGTTGGATTATTTGTTTTGTGCCTTTTGTTTTCTTCTAATGACTTATTCATATCTTACTCTAAAGGAATTTTAAAGTTAGTCACACTTGATTTTCTCTATTAATCTTGTATTTGCACATATTTTATTTTGATATTAGAAGAACTTATTTATTTTGACATTAGCATTTTATTTGTGAGGACTTTTTGAAGTTTTTTTAAATATTATTTGATTTAATGTCCTATCATATTTTTTATGTAAGTTTTTTTCTTTTTGTTTTTGTTTTCAAAAGAAAATCTTCTTTTCTAGGATTGCATCTTATTCAATCTTACATTGGAAAACATTTTTGTGTCAATGTGAATATGGATGATATCTCCCCCACCCCCGTTTTTTTTTGTCAATGTGAATATGGATGGTATCCCCATTGGTAGAAAATTGGACTTGAATTCCTATGAGTATTATGAATTATTTCTTAGGATTTGTAGAATGTTTCAACAAAGCACCAAGAATGAGTATTTATCAATATTTAATGATGAAATATTGAATTATTTCAAGCTTGATTTTCTCAATTTAGTTGTTCAAACCTAAATTTGCAATCAAACCCTCTCTC
>JASDQU010336909.1:0-11682 GCA_032191745.1 Picea mariana | reverse complement strand
CATACCCCAGGTTTGATGGTTCACCCATATAAAGTCTAGACTTAGACCTAAGTGATAGGGGGGCATGTTGTATTCGTGGAAACCCAATTAATAAACTTTGAGGGGGGTAGGTGTTTATCCCAAGTCAAGTTTAAAGGGGGGAATGTTGGGTTAATATTGACTCAGTCATAGAGTAGTTAAGATAACCTTGATTCAGTCATTGATGGGTTTTCCATTGGTAGTTTACATGCTCATGGTATTATATGCGATGAAACCCATTTAGAGACTTAAGATACTCCATTGTGAGATGTTTCAAGTGGCTTGGTGTTTGGCTGACTTGGATAAGGTCAATATATATATATGGTTTTCCTAGTCTAGGGTTTCCAAGGTAAACATTGGCTTTATGTGCTTATTGTTCATTTTATGCATGATATGTGTTTTCACTGCGTTATTTCTCTCTAAGTTTTAACAATCACATCTCCAACAAGATCAAGACAAGTGAATCGTATAGATCAAAAGAGAAATATAAAATATGTATACATCTTAATCCATCAATCATAAAATACCAAGTTCATGGTAAAAGAAACAACAACCCATAAATTATCATCATCAAACTGTGAGGATGAGAGTCCTCATTGAATAAATGAAGGAATTATAGCCCACTCACTTAACCAAGACGAGTACTTTGTGGAAGTAACTTTATGTTCTCTATTCCCAGTCTTGGAAAGAGATATCAGTCTTCAAAATGAACTGCTCTTGGTTGTAACCTGCACACAAGCAATTGAGTGTCAATGCAATAATAATCAGAACTTTTGAGTTCAAGATCCTCTTTTGTTAATAACAAAGCATACACATGAGGATTGGCTATGCTTCTTTGCTTCGAGGCTTGAGATGTTTGTGTTTGCAATGCTTTCTCCTCAAGAACCAATTTAATGACAAACCCTTTGAATTCATTTGTGCAAAAACTATGTTCAAGAAATCAAATCCAATTGCTTGCATGTTTAATGTGTGGACATGGATACCTCCTTATTGTTTGGTATTATTACTGTAGATGTTAACACCCCACCAAACTGCTTATGCACAAATTTAACTCCAACAATCCACTTATTATCAACAGTCTAACAACAGAGTAATCAATTATTTCATCCTCAGAGCCAAACCAATAGTAAGCGCAGTGTATTGTTTCGACAATAAGAAAGAACAAGCTTTAACTCAAACTTTTAATAAAATGTAAAATTCACATACATATACATTTTATTCTCAAGTAAAAGGAGTGTCAAGGATGAATATTCATCAATAAATGGCATAAGGTTCACAACGCCTTCACAATTGAATGGTATGTCTCATTCAACACCCATCCTTCCATGTTTCCCATGCTTACAATCATACTCCAATTCATATTGTACACCGTCAATTCAACATGTATGAGATAACAAATAATTGGACCACATCTGAAATGGCTTCATAAGATGAATGGAATGTCATAAGCATTGTTTCCATACACACTGCTTTTACAAATCATAAAATATGTATTTATATGTGAGGTGCTTTTCTATATGCATGGGAATGAGTTAAATGAACTTTGCTTAAATGTAATGACCAAGTAAATGTTGAAATAATGTAACTGTGAAGAGCATTCTTATTATTATTTTATTATTGGATTAAATCCCCATTGTGGATTAATCATGTCATTATTATTATTATTGTTATTGGAATAATCCCCATTGAGGATTAATCATGTCGGTAATTGTATAAGGACCAAATCCCCTTTTGTGGATTGGTCATCGGACAATTACAAAGGGCAGAATAAGAAGTCAGCCCCAGCAGTTATTATGGAAGACCCAGAATTAATTAAAGGTGGGTTTACTCACCCAAAGTGAGAGGTCGGCCCTGCCAGTTGTGACCTTTCACACATGCCAATCTTGTATAAATGAGAGGCTAGCGCCTCACTTCAAGCACACAACTCACTTGCTCCAATAGTCACATCTCTTATGAGGCAAGCTGCAATTACCAGTTGGAGAGAGGGAGAAGAGTAGCGCATCTCTTGGGGAGGACTTTCTGTATTGGTTTGAGTTATCTCTTGAACATTGTATAAGCTATTTATGATAAGTAAGTTTTTGCTGGGTTTTCTTCCCCTAGAGGGTTTCCCAGGATAAATGTTGTGTCTCTTGTGAATGTGTATTTCTTAGTGATCTTGTTCTTATTATGCTCTTATCTATTGAAATGCAAAGAACTATAATAATGACATAAACATTAATTGTAAATGCCAAAAATAATTAACCAAAGCATCCATGAGCTAGTGGGGGTAGCATCTACAACCAAACTCAATCACTTGGACTTCCCCATTTTGCACACAACCTAAGGAAACCAATTGTACGACCACTGGGAAATGAGAGGCAACTCTCCTAAATTGTGTACATCCTATACGACCTATATAGCCATGTGTGGCCTCAAATTCTAAGTAAACATTGTGTGCAAGAGGAAGGGGGATGTGTATGACCTCCAATACTTTCCCAACATTGTGTGGAAGCTAGATTTTGACACCAACAATTTCAAAGATTGAAGTTTTGTTGTTCTTTGGAATTAAATAGCCATCCTTCAAATGCAGAATTAGAAACTAAGCTAAATAATTGCAACAACTAGTTTCTAATGGCCATTGATCTCATAATACAACAAGAATGGATGGATCCAATTATAGAGTTGTTGTCTATCATAGAGTTTCCATTCAAAACAATTGATTAAATATGATGTAATACAATGAAATTACTTCATCACAAGCATCAATCCAATCACTAGTAGCATTTTAAACACAGAGAAACACCAATAACTCAAGCACAATAATTAACACACTCACAACAAAATTCCACCACACAAAGACACCAAATTTCACCTGGGGAAACCTGAAGGAAAAAACCTTAGCATCTAATGGTTGCTCAATTTTCATTTTGACGGTGTTTGGTTACAAAGCAATTCATGGTTTTATGGCCATTCAACAATCCACACATCTCCTTCTCCTTTGCATTCTCTCCTCCTGGCCCAAAAGACCCTTTGAGAGTGAAAGTACAAGAAGAAATAGGGAGAGCTAGGGTAATGGGAAGGCCAATAGGCTTGACTTTTCATTTCCCATTCCTTGGCTTTTTCTCTCCTATTTTTGTTTTCTATTTTATTTAATTCTTGTTTTTTGTCTCTTTTCTCTCATTTAATTTTACATTTTGATTGCCTTAAATAGTTTATCTAACCTTCATTAATTACCAAATTACATTTGTAGGTACCAAGTCTTACAACCATGTTCTTGTTCAAATCCAATTTGGATCACTCATGCACCTCAAAACCTCTAATAACTAAAACAACAACCTCAACAAGTCACCTTAATAAGTTGATTTCAAGCATTGTAACAAAAGGGGAATATTAAAAAACCCTAGCCATCGCCACTATCTCCTTATTCTTGTTCATCCCTCTTGGCCATGGATTCGAGAGGGGGAAACTTAAGCTCCCCTCCACTCATTGTTGAGGTGCTTACCTTTCAAAATCCGGTCTTTCTCATAAGAAACCCAACAAGAAGGTCGCTCCATATTGATTTGTCAAGAAATCTAATGATATTTCAAATGTAAAGTTGCCCCCTTAAGTTCCTTGAAAGAAGGCAACTGCTTTGGAGGGACATGCTCTCATCAACCAGTTCATAGGGTTGTTTCCTTCTCCCAAGGCAATGGAATAATGAGTGCACAAGTATTGGTTGGTCTTGATCAAAGCGTAGGTATCCTACTATTTTTGTGGTCCAGGTCATTCATGTTTGAGCACGAAAAAGATAATGACCTTATCTTTAGAAATGGACCCTATTTCATGGGTCTCATAGGTATATACCTAAATCGAGGGTCTTTAGATTTTGATCATGAAGTAGGCATCCCCTCTATTGTCCTTGTATGGGTTACGCTCCTCGTCTCCCTTTGCACTATTGAAACGATGAATCATTGGAGGAAATGGGAAATTCTCTAGGCAATGGGTGCACAAGTATTGGTCGGTCTTGATCAAAGCGCAGGTATCCTACTATTTTGTGGTCCAGGTCATTCATGTTTGAGCACAAAGAAGATAATGACCTTATCTTTAGAAATGGACCCTATTTCATGGGTCTGATAGGTATGTACCTAAATCGAGGGTCTTTAGATTTTGATCATGAAGTAGGTATCCCCTCTCTTGTCCTTGTATGGGTTACTCTCCTCATCTCCCTTTGCACTATTGAAACGACAAATCATTGGAGGAAATGGGAAACTCTCTAGGGAAATACATAGACAAATCAGATCCCAAGGGCTTATTTGCTTGTTCTCGAATCTATATGGAGGTATATATTGACAAAGGACTTCTAGAGGTAATAAGCCTTTCTTTGATAGTTGGACACACTTGCAAATTTTGGATTACAACCAGGGGCATTTCAAACATAGAATCTATCTTGAATATGGTCATTTTGGACAAATTAGATCCCAAGGTTATTTGTGTGCTCAAATCCGTGTGTAGCTAGATCTTCAAAAAGGGCTTCTGGAGGCAATAAACCTTTCTTTCGATAGTTAGATATACTTGCAAAAGCTGGATTACAAGGAATGACCTTTTAAAAATAGAATCTGTCATGAATATGGTCATTTTGCAAAAATTGCAAGCCTGCTCCTTCCTTTCAAGCCACTGCAAACCCTAGGATCAATGGCAGAAGGTCAAGAAAATGTCAAGGAATAAACTGGTCTCCCCCCTCTTTCCAATGCAAGAGGAAGAGTTACAACTTACACCCTCTTCAAATTAGTATGAAGTATTATCTCAGCGAAAGTCTTTTGCCCCTCAATCTACTAAATTTGTTACACTTGTCGTTGTATCAGATCCTCATGCTGGTGGAAACCTGTTGTCACTTGTGGTTGTATCAGATCCTCATGCTGGTGGAAACCTGTTGTCCAAAACGATTCTCATGTTCCTCAGATATCCTTGGACCCTTTATAAATTCTAGAGAAGGACCTTCACGCCATCAGAAGTATCCTTCTTCACTGTAACCTGTCTCACCTTCAACGACAAGGATTGTGTCTGCAGAGAAGAGTGGACTAGTTTATAGTGGGGTGATAACAAGAAAAAAGGCACATCAAACTCACAATGAGGAAGAGGATGAAGAAAATAAATCTCAAAGGAAAACCAGTCAGAAATCACAAATCAAAATTCAAGAGGAAGCGGTGAATAGAGACAAAAATTGGAATCCAACCCACCATAGAGAATATAATGGGTTTTGGTGGTGGGAGACCCGGAGTCTACTGGTTAGAAGATGACGAAAACAATATCCTGCAGCCGCAGAGGAATAGGTAGTGATCTAAAGCTGGGATCTTTGAGAGATTAGTCCAAACAAAAAGCTATGCTTTATACCTGATCCAAGAAACAAAGCTTGAAGAAATCTTAATGATAGAAGTTAGCAGAAAGAATCGGAAAAACACCAATAGTGTAGCAGTGAGTTATAGAGGGGCATCTAGCGGAATTTGTACTATTTGGGATCCGTCAGTTCTAGAGCTAAGACTCATGCACTCCTCTCAGAGTTAGATTTTTACAGAGTTTTGGTGGCTTCCATCTGGAAATATTTTGCAAAACTTTAATATTTATGTGCCATCTCTCTTTAGGGATGAGCAGAGTTGTTGGTCCTCTTTTAAATTTTTTGGAGATTCTATTCCAATCTGTAATAAAATCCAAATTTTTGGAGATTCTACTCCAATTTGTAATAAAATCCTGGTAGGTGATTTCAATATAGTATTATCTCTAGAAGAAAAGCATCGAGGAGTCTTCATCAAGGACTCACTCCAAGAAATTGTGGATGATATCATTTTAGACTGGGATTTGTTCGATCCTACGCCAACCAAGTGTAAGTTCACATGGACAAATAGAAGAGTAGGACCAAGTCATATTTCAGAACGCTTGGATTGTTTTCTTGCGCATAGTTATCTTATGTTGGATAATCTGTAAATTATTTCTTCCATTATTCTTTCCACAGTTTCCAACCACAAACATATTGGGCTATCCCTTCAAGAGTATATAAATTTTGGTCCAACCCATTCAATTTCAATCTTTTATGGCTTCAATATCCTAAGGCGCTTCAAGTGAGTGAGGATGTTAGGAGCATTACAGTATGTGGCTCTCCTTCATTTGTCTGGGAAATGATGATACAATCCATGTTGGGTTTAGATATGCTCAACAATAAGAGCATTCATGGGAAATGATGATACAATACATGTTGGGTTTAGATATGCTCAACAATAAGAGAATTCATGTGCACAAGAATTGGGGGTCTACACTCACGAAACTTTTCAAGGAAAAAAGAAATATTCAATCAAACTATTCTCGCGTGAAAAAAATATATTCAATCAAACCATTCTCGTTTGTATTTATTCTACAATTAGGTCACTTTATGTAACTTTAGGTGACTATAACAATTATGTCATAATTAAATATTTAGTTCAACCATATGCATAACTATTTACGGAATAATCTCTCCATGAATCTCTCAACTGATCTTCATCCCTAATTTCTCTCTTTTCTCCTCATCTTTGATTCGTACGTAGACTTCTATACTTGGTTTACATCATCACAAAACCATCATATGATTTAGACATTATTCATGATTCACAAGTAGAAGTTAATCCTTCATACTCCCTCCTTAATGAATACTTGTGATCTCAATATATAATCATTATCCTCTATCTTTTCAATTGATCTTTTGTATTGGTCCAATCTTTATCTCCATCTTCAATCTTTTTCAGTCTTCTCTCTTTTGTAATCTTCCGTCTTCATCTTTTGGTCTCCTTCATTCTTCATCTTCATATTTCTTCAGTTTTCATCTTGTACCTGCAAAATGTAAACATTATGTTTGTTGAAGTCCATATAAAAAGGTCATCATCCATCAGAATGCATGGGTCACCAACGGTTGTATTCGTTGGTTCTTTAGGAAACATTTTCTTGTACATGGTTCAACAAAAATTCTTCAATCACAAATATTTCCACTCCCCCTTTATCATCAAGAATCATCACCCTAGGTTTTCTTTGGCTTAGCTGTCACCACACTCTAGGTTTTTCTGGGTTACCCTCAACAATTACACTTTTGGGTTTTTATGGATTACCCTCAACCATTACATATTCTTGGGTTTCACATTGCTTTACCCTTTACCATTACAACTCTCAAGTGGTTTTGGTTTACCATGAACCATTCATTACACCACGTGGTTTCTTGTTGACCACAAACCTTAATTTGTCATGACGAGTGGTTTTTGGTTTACCACGAAACAATCAAGTTACGGGGGTATATTTGCCTCATTAGGGCTTACATTATCATTTGACTCATGGACATACAAAATCTTTTTCTCACACTTTTTCATCTCAGGCTACTCTAGCCATTTAAACAGAGGAACATGACCATCTTTTTTCATCATCAACATTTTATTTATTAAGGAGGATTTTAATATTTTTGGGATGCATACTTAATATTCTTGAAATCATTGCAACACACGATATTCCTTTATTCTTACCTTGCTTTTGCTTCTTTACTCTCCATTCATTTCCTTCCAACTCATTATTCTTGCTCTTTTGTTGTTGATTTCTTCTTTCTTTGTTGCATCAAAATTTTCGTGTTCTATCATTCTTTGTCTTTTTCTTTTGATTTCTTCCGTCGTCCTTGGCGTCTACTTTTTTATTGTCATTTTCTTTTATACCTACATGAAAAATATGTTTCTTGTAGGAGAAATGTCTCCATTGAGCAAGACATCTATGACCTTGGCTTGACAAACTTAATTGATGCACTGATATCATGATCGCATGATCTTGTGTGCAATGGTTCGAGATGATAAATGCCCACCACACACTCCTAAATGTAACTCGTTCAAGATCTCTTTGGACTCATCAAGGCCCACACAACGTAAAATGATGCCATCATGATTCTTCCATCCTAGGCCACCCTGCACAAAACAATAATTCACAGCCCGAAGTTATAGAGATCGCCTCTACATCTTGTTAAAATTAGGAGGATAAGATAAATTCTTGAAATAAAAAACAAGATCATCATCCCAATCACAATTCTCTAGTGAAGCAAACAAAGAATTTACATGTTCTTTTACTTGAATATCTTGAAGTGCATCCAAATTGTTCTTCGCCATCATTTTTTTTAATCCTTGGCCCCTTACCATCTTGGTAGTCCTGATTTCAAGATCATACTCTTGGATTTTTGTGATCCATCTCCTCCTAGTTCCGCTACATTCTTTCTGAATCAAGACTTCCTTAACCATGGGTGCGTGACATAAGCAATTATTCAAGCATTCCAAAAGTAATTTATGAAATAAGCTAACCCCTTAACCAACGCAAAAGCTTGCTTCTCCATTAATTCATAATTCAATTTTGATTCTTGGAAATCCTTACTTGTGAATGTTATTGGTTGCTTCGCACCTTCATTGTTTTTCTGCAAAAGAACAACAACCATAGTAAAGTTAGATGTGAAAGGAAATATTTGAAATTATCTACTATAATCAGGACTAATAAGTATGGTAGAGTGACACAAATCCTGTTTGATATCCTCAGAATCCTTCTTGGTTTCATCGCTCCATTTCAAGTCATGACCCTTTTTTACCATATCTAAGATAGACTTCACCATCTCCGTGAAGTTAGGAAGTTAATCTGGCCAAAAAATGACTTAAATGCTTTCTTATATTGAGGGAGGGAAAATTCCTGGATTTCTTTTACGTTTTCAAGATCTATCCTCACACCATCCTTTGAAATAGTGTGGCCCAACAATTTCCCTTCAAATACCCTTAGGATTGATTTCTTGGGGTTCAGTGATATACCAAGCAACCTGCACCCATCAAAAATTTAAGTGAGAAATATGATCATCTCTATCTTTAGAAAACACAGTAATATCATCTTGGTAAACCACAATGGATTTGAAAATATAATCTGGAAAATCAAAGTTCATGGTGCACTGGAATGTGGCCCCTGCATTCATGAGTCCAAATGGCATGCGTGTGTAAGCATATGTGCCCCAAGGGGTTGTGAAGGTGTTATAGCAATATTTTCCTCACCCGATGCAACTTGCTCAGAAGGCCTTTCCATTTCCCTATGCAAACTTGAAGTCCCTTGTTGTACCTTCCAGAGCTAAAAAATCATGTTTTTCCACATATACGCACCCTACCAGTTATGCATCATACGTATACTCAGGTTGCACCATTACAACCCGCGTACATCGGGTTTTGTGCTCAAAATTAAAAATTATGTCAGGTTTCCATGTCACGTCACGAGATCCATGATCCTTGACCTTATATATACTGAAAACGTTCTGACTTGGCCCTTCAGTTCCATTTGAAGGTTATAAATTGGGCCATATCCAAGCCGTGGAAGGAGAGAGAATTCAATTTTTGAGAGCAAAGATACTCTAGAGAAATTTCACTTCACATTGAGTCTGCATCCCTTTATCCTTAAAAGTCTAAACACATTGTTCAGGCCCCAAGCTCTTCCCTTATTTGATGGAGAACCTCATTGTCTCCCTTATATGAGCTTGCCTTTGGTGGAGGCCCAGCTAGAGGGACTTAGTTTCTTGGTTCTGATGTGTACCGGCACAAAATTTTGTCACTTAAACACTTTTGTTGATCATTTTTAATAGAAATAATCTTTTCTTGTCCAATTGATATTTTGCAAATATTTGAATTATTATTCCATGGGCGTATTTGTCATGTATGTTAATGGATTATGCTATTTTATATGCTAACACTATATATTATCACTGTATGCTTGTGTATCTTGGTTGTTGAGGAAAAGTTGCACGAATAAAGCTTTGAGTTGCGTGCTCAACGGTGGTCTTCATCGAACATCCAGATAAGGTAGGCTCTTGATCTTGTCCTGTTATCATTTCAATTATATAGCATACTTGGGATTAGAGTTTATTTCTGCGTTTCATTTCGTCTGTTGTGGTTTACCCCGTGCCATAGAGTGATTTTCCTCGTAACAAAATTGGCAACCATACTGAGGAATTGAATCTTCTGTTTGGGGTTTTGACTATTTTTCTCCTAGAATTTCTCTATGTTAACCTGAGTTTCCTTGTCTCTTGATTGCTTGACAGCCTATTTTTACTTTGTATCTAAGTTTTCTTGGCTTAATCCTTGCCCCAGTAGTGTTTTAATACATATACGTGGGTTTTCCCTTGAAAGACGCGTACATACGTGAGCTTTCCTTCTATAGGGTGTGTACATACGCGAGTTTTCCTTAAACATTCGCGTACATAAACTTTTTAGGCTTCCTGGCTGAGTTTGGTGTTTGTTGGGTGAGTTTTGATGGTTGTTGAGTCTTCTTGGGTCTATGTCCTGGCTGTTGAGTGCCCACATAGTAATAGGAAACCTTATTTTTGTTGAATTTTCGGGCGGTTTTCTCTCTTATCATCTTTTTCATTGGTTGTCCTTGCATCTTGGTCTGAGTATTTGCTTCTTGGTATCTTGATTGGCTTGTCTCTTTTTGCTTGCAGTGGGGTCTGTATATCTGTTAGAATATAAGTGGATGTGCTCGTTTTACCATTGACAATACCCTTGTCACCCAACCATTCTCCGAGCACCTTAACCTTGACAGAGAATCACTCTGCAAGCAAACCCTAGACTAGAAGCCAAACAAAGGGTAGCGCACCTTTCACCAAGGATAGCGCACCAATAAGAGCTGATCAAATAGTCCAAACCCTATCCAAGAGATAGTCCAAGCATAACTGGTAGCTGCAGCAGCTGCAACGACAACTCTCCTCCAAACCTGCGCAGAAACTGGGCAACTGTAGTGCGTACAAGTGCTGCTCTGCAATTCTAAGACTGCCTGACAGAATGAGAACTGGCCTCCTGTATTTATACTAATTTTGGCTAACTGCCTAGGCCGACTTCTCATTATGGGTATCTGTCTGTTCAGTATATATTATTATTTATGGCCGACTTCTTCTCTTGGAGGCTAATAACCTAATATAAATTATCTTCTTGAGCCGGCAAGTCTTTTAGGGTTAATAGCCAACTCATTAGGGTTTCTTCTTGCTTCCCGGAGTATTCTATCCTCATCAGGTTTACACGTGGAGGTAAATACCTCCCACAGCTACCATAATATCAACACTCTCACCTAGCTAGGGAGGTATTACAGGTAATGATCTTGAGCACAAAAACTTACCATTCACCCGATAGCATCAACATAGTTGTATAGACTAGATCATGACTAGATCATGAGCACCATCATCATCATCAGTGTCATCAGTTGCATGATCTCTCGAAACCATACTCTATCTGAGTAATCAGACATGATGCTCACTTCACAGAGTGATACAAGAGTCATTCTTCTAATCTAGAAGAGTAAATGCTCTGAACCATTTTCCGTATGGGAAATCTTTGTCCTTTGATTATCCATCTAACTGATAATCATTTCCAATACTACCGATAGTCTTCAAGGAAATTGAAACAAAATAGAATACAACTGTGTCTATCCATAGTAGTACATAACTACAATCCAGTGGTACACTACCATACCAAGTAACACACAAGTACTTGATCAGCAACGTATAGTCACGAACAGTGGAACACATCCACCACAGTAGTATACATCTACTTTCATACAGTCTTCATAACAATCATCTGATATCAACCTGCACATAAACAATGTTATGATATAAACTGAATCATCTGAGCTAATCTTTCACTCACA
>JASDQU010336907.1:1121-12596 GCA_032191745.1 Picea mariana | reverse complement strand
GGGTATGATCAGGGCCCAATTGATGTAGTATTCTGATTTGAAGTGCGAGTCTTCAGACTCAGTCGAAAGACAATTTGATTACCCTTTTCCACTTTCAAAGGGGGTATATCTCATTATCTAGACTTCTCACTTTTTCGTTGACAGGGGGGAAATTAGTGAGAAATGTCATACTTCAGGTTTCAGGACTTGTCTCTGTCCTACATTATGGATTTGTGTCTGTTCAAAATATGATTGTAATTGGCTGCATGATCGGTTGTACATGACACCCCTGAGTTTTTGGTCCAAGTTGTAAGTATTTCCATAGGCTATTGTATTCCCCATCTATTTAGTAAGTCCTGTTAATTCAAGCAACTATATTGCTCTTGTTCATAAAGAGGATGGTGTGTGGCATGAACCACTATATAGCTTTATGGTGTATCAAAGACATTGAATCTTCGATTAAGGGGGGGAAATATGAGATATGTGATAGTAATCTTAGATTGAGGGACCAAAGTATGTGAACAGATGATCAAATAGCAGTCTTCTCACAACAAAATCAATGAAGTCAATGAAGTTGAGAATGATCAGATCAATGAAGTCAATGAATTTGATAATGATCAGATGAGAGATCATTGTTTCGATATTCATCCATGTATACATCGTGAAAGTGTACACATTGTTCCAGTAGCTTATACAGGTGTTGGATCTCTTCTTGGCCATACTTGCGAATGACGTTTAAGGGAATTTGAACCACTTGCCCTTGACAGGGGGGAAATTTAAAGTTTCCAGTCAAGTTCCAAGTTAGATTTAGATCCTATGAACAGATGATCAATTATGCAACCTAGTTCCTTGTATGCAATCTTATTCCTGAACCTTTTGTTCTTAATAGTTTGTGGTCAGCTTAAAACCACTAATTAAGCAAAAGAGATGAAGTTTTGCTTGTTAAATTTTCATATTTTTGAGCCTTGAGCTCTTCTGAGTTTATGGTCAACTTAAAACGATGTCATTTAGTAGAAAATATCATGTTCTACTAGAAATTCGGTTTGTGGTCATCCCGAAACCACCAAATGAGTTTGTGATCACCCTTAAAAACCCAATTTAGTAGAATACATCAGCTTCTGCTATTTTTTTCAGAGTTCAGAGAGGATCTTAATCCTTCTGAATATTTTCTTGACACATTACTAGTTTTGAAGTAGTGGCAATTTTTTGGGCAAGACCAAACTTATGATTAAGGGGGGATGTTAAAAACTCTAATCATAGTTTGTTAGTTTACCTAATTGTTATATGGTTACATGAAATTTATGGTATATTTGTACTATATATGTACATCTATGCACATGACTATTTTCTCCCTCATTGATGATTATAGAGTGTGTATTTTCTGCCAATATTCTATTTTTCTTTCATCATCATGATTTCTCGATTGCTTCAGTTATTTCTATTATGTTTCTATTTTTTTATTCATTATGAATCTAACATGTTCAAATCCCAATAGTCTCCTTACATCAAGTTTAGGCTGAAACCTCCGCAACACCAATTTTGTATGAGAAGATCAACAACATCAACAAAGAAACCCCACAGTAGCATCAATTAGATTCCATTCTCTACTTGAGCCAAAACTTCATTGGCCATGCCAGATACCTGTAGTTCCACATTAGAAACAAGAAATATTTCCATATAACAACCATAAGAATGACGCAAGTTCCATGCGCTAAATTGGTTAAAAAATAACCACTAAAACAAGAAGCAGTTGTTATTTATTCCATCTTAAACAAATGGAGCAGAGAAAATGATCAATGGTTATCACTGATAATATCTACTCACCACACATAAACAATTTATGTATATACTCTAACATGAGTTTCTACAAATTTCAAATTTTCATATAACTTGCACCCTTACCAAACACTATGTTACTGTCAATATTACTATATTAGAAATTATAGATGTTGGATTGTCACAAAAGTAAGTCCTTTTGAAGGGATTTATTGTGCTATGGATGAATAGTATCAGGAAACGCTTTTGGTAATACCTAACATCATGGTTGTAAGATCACAATCCACATATTTTCATGTATCTTGTGTCTTCCAGCTAGCAACCAATTGGTGTAAAGAAACCTAGGATATCATCTATGCTAGCGAAATGATACCTATTAATCTATATAAACTAGTACTAGTTCATCAGAACTGTGCACTCATCTATTTTCTTTTTCAAATATTTGCATATTCAACAGGGTTTGCAGTTTATGGAGAAGTGCGGTGGATTATAATTTGCACAATGGACAAAATCTGCATCACCATCATAATCATCATCGTTGTTCCTGAAATCAGTCTTTCTCATCCCCTTTGCTCGTGAAATACTGATTTATCTGCATTGCCACTGGAACATTGATGATGATCATGATAAATAAATCTTTCATGAGCAAAGGGGATAAGAAACACTGATTTCTGGAACAACGATGATGATCATGATGGCGATCGATGGTGCTTGGGTATACTCTGTGCATGTAGTTTCAAATACTGTGCACCAAATAGGCTACGTGACAGAGTTCTCAAAACCACTGCGCAGTACACATACTTCTTAGTTAGTTGCATGCTGTGAATACACACACTTAATGAAATGATTTATGAATGCAGAATAGCACAGTGCTATGCTTAGCACATAAACTCAGAAATAAGACATGAAATTTTCAATAGAAAAAATGCTTTATATCAATGAACTTTAGTGCAATGCGGGAATAAAAAATACAATGATAGAGATGAGCTTCGTCTCTAATGATTTCCTCTAGAGAGTTTACAAAATCAGAGCCTATGCTCAGACTTCTTCAACTCTTCAGTTGTTGTTGACTCTCGGTTGTTCTCTCTACTTCTCTTTTTTCTTTTCTTATCAACTCTACATCATCATCATCTAACTAAACTAAAGAGTCAGACTTATATGGACTTCGACTGAGACTTCCTACAGAAGCTAAGACCGAATCAACATCTAACACTACCATAAATACGACTAACTATTCAACCACTTAATTGAACTCGAGAAGATAGAGATCAACTCCATTTATAACTTCACTGCTGGCCGACTGACTTTAGAGTAATCATGCAATGTTTCACTTGTAGGCTGTCAGACTGTCTGAATGACAACTGAGCCACTGACAGATTAACTGACAGAAAAATTGGTAGAGATGTAAATATCTCACCGAATTGTAATTACTATTTCCATCACTCCCCCTTAATTATAAGTAGGTGGGATCACAAAATACAATTACATCAAAAATTTGAATTTTCATTTTACTTTCACTCATATGTTATTGCACAGACCCCTAGACTACTGCACAGATGTTGAAATGCATCTCTTGCTAAATCCTTTGTAAAAATGTTGGTGACTTGTTATTTTGACCTACAGAATTCTAAATATATCTCTTTGTCATTTACTAATTCTCCGATGAAATGATACCTTGTATCAATATGCTTGATTTTCTTGTGAAACACATGATTAATTGATAACATGATGGCTAAATTGTTGTCAAAAAATATTCTTGTTGGTTCTTGTTGTTCCTGCAACAAATATTTTAACATCCTTTTCATCCATACTGCTTGACAAGTTGTGCTTGTAGCTGCAACGTACCCTGCTTCGATTGAAGAAAGGGTTACTATGGGTTGATTCCTTGATGCCCATGATACCATACCTATTTCAAAATGAAAGGTGTACCCATAGGTACTTTTCCTATCATCTATTTTGCCTCCACAACCACTATGAGTGTATCCAATGAGTCTGAAATCTTCTGAAGTGGAGTACTTTATGCCAAAATCTTTTGTTCCATTCACATATCTTAGGATTCTCTTTTCTTCCTTCCAATGTGATTCTTTTGGATTTTCCATGAACATTCAAATTAGGCTCACTCCATACATAATATTCGGTCTTGTCATTGTGAGATACAAAAGACTACCTACCAGTCTTTTAAACAGTGTGGGATCCACATTAGACCCTTTATCTTCCTTTCTTACCTTCAATCCTGTTATAACAGGTGTTGGTGGTGCTTTTGAATTCATCATATTGAATCTTTTCAATATTTAATGCGCATACTTAGACTATGAGATAATAATGCGAGTTTTGGACTAGTGCACTTCTATTCCCAAAAAATATCTCATAAGCCCCAAATCAGTCATTTCAAATTCATCCTTTAAGACTGAATAAATTATTTTATGCCAAAGTCACTTGTAAAAATCAAATCATCCACATATAAAAAAACAATTAGCTTATTACCTTGTTGATTTTCTTTGATGTACAATGTTGGCTTACTTTCACTTCTTTGAAATCCATTATGTGTGAGATAGGAATCTATGCAACGACACCAATCTCTCGAAGCTTGTTTTAACAGATACATAGCTTTCTTCAATTTGTACACTTTTCCTTCTTGTCCTGGAACCTCATAACCTTATGGTTGTTCCACATACACTTCTTCTTCTAAGTTTCCATTCAAAAATGTTGACTTTACATCCATTTAATAAACTGGTCACTTGTACTGTGCGACGATGGCTAACATTGTTCTGACCGTGTCCATGCACGCAACTGGTGCAAATGCTTCATTGTAATCAATTCTAGGTTGTTGTTTATATCCTCTTGCAAATAACCTTTCCTTATACTTCTGTACAATTCATTTTGCATCTTGCTTGGTTTTATAAATCCACTTCACACTTATAACATCCTTCTCATAAGGTACATGTACCAATTTCCATGTTTAATTCACTTCTATGCGTCTGATTTCTTCATCCATGGTTTGTGCCCATACATCATCTTTGACTACTTCTTCAAAGGTTAATGGATCATCTATTTGTGAAAACAAGGAAAAAACTGAAAAATAAATTTGTTGTGTCTTCATTATAGATTTCTCGAAGACTTCTTGTCTTTTTTGGTAACAGACTTGCTAATGTTGGATCTGGAGATGTAGAACTACTTGGACTGCTTGTTGATGTTTGTTGTACTCTAGGTGTAGACTGTGCACCTGTTGTTCTTACTGGAGTACTCTGCATTGTGTTTTGCGTCTCAGTGCCAGGTGTAGAAGGGGTTGTGCACTGACTTATACATGGTGTTTGAAACACTTCTTCTTCTTCTTTCATTTCATCATGCCCCATTGCATCAATAATTTTCATTGTCTTTTCTATGGTTCCATCCCATGATTCATTCTCCATGAAATAGACATTGTATGACTTTTCTTGCGATGGGGTCATACAACTTGTATCCATTTGTGTCTTCATAATACCCAAAAAATATACATTTATGTCATTTGTTGTCCAACTTCTTTCTCAGCTCATATGGAACATGTGTGTATGTGACTCAACCAAAAACTTTTAAGTGCGCCACATTATGATTTGAATATGTCCAGGCCTCTTGAGGAACTTTGTTCTTCACACTCTTCGTTGGACATTTATTCAAGATATATACTATAGTTTCTACTGCCATAACCCCATACTCAATTGACAAATATTTGGTTGTCAACATACTGCATGTCATTTCCATGATGGTTCGGTTATTTCTCTATGAGACACCATTTGTTGTGGTGTGTATCAAACGATAAATTACTTGTAGATGCCATGAACTTTACAAAAGTTATGAAATTCTCTTGACATGTATTCTCCTCCTCTGTTCGTTCTTAGAAACTTGATGTAATAACCACTCTGATTCTCCATAAGTGATTTAGACTGTTAAAAACAACCCAATGCATCAGATTTATGCTTTGGGAAATAAATCCATGTCTTTATTGAGAAATCGTCAATGAATGTTAGAAAATAAGTGTTGCCTCCTATAGATGGAGTTTGCATTGGTCCACAAATGTTTGAATGTACAATTTCCAATGCAGATTTTTCTTTATAAGACTTGCCAACTGGAAATGATTCTCTGTGTTGCTTGCCAAATATGCAACATTCACATATCCTCTCTGGTTTTTCAATTAATGGAAAACCTTTTACCATATCCTTTGTGTGTAGCAACTTCAGACCTCCAAATTTAAAATGTCCAAATCTAAAATTTCAGAACCAAGAATCATTCTGAATTTCGGATTGGAATGTTTCATTCATCTCTATTCCTTTTTCTCCTTTTTTGATACTGCACGCACTATTTTCTTGATTAGAACTACGCACACTTTCTGTTGTAAATGCAGTGTCTAACTGTGCACGTTTTACTTTACCAACAACTATCATTGTATTCTTCTTCTTGTTTGGCCTCTAAGTCAATGAGAACATCCTCTTACTTGTCATCTGGTTTTTTTGCAATAAGTTGATCACTTGGGCATTTATCCATAATCACACAGTGATTATATTCCATGTAGATTCTATATCCTTTTTGTAATAGTTGTCCTATTCTCATCCGATTATGCTTTAGACCAGAAACATAATATACATCAGACATAACTTTATGTTCTCCTTCCTTAGTTAAAATATTTATATTGCCTCTCCCAAGATAGTAACTTGGATATATGTTCCAATTGTAACCTTGGTTTGGACGAACTCATGCAAACTAGAAAAAAATTCTATGTTTCTTGTCATGTGCTTAGTGCAGCCTGAATCTAAATACCATATGTCACAAGGACTTTCTTGAGCAACATTGCATTCAACTTGGGATACTATATTAGGCATTTCTACAATGCGCTCCATAAACATAGGGCAAGTTTGGTTATTTGCATTGTTTGACTCATGTTGACTTTGATTGTTCTGATTATACTGTATCTTCCTACACTCATATGGCATAATGTCCATACTTTTTACAGTAATGGCATTGAATCTTTGATTTCTTAGCTCTCTGACCACTTGGTTGACTGGTACTTGGGTTTTCATCTCTTTCACCAGTATTTCCAGGACTACTACTGCATCCACTTATGATGGAACTTCTTCCTCTACTTCTAGAGTTAGCTCTCTCTCTTCCTCTTCCACAACTTATAGATGATTGTGCGAAAAATGCATTCTCTAATGGCATACTTGACCTATTCAATATGTGTTCATCATTAATGAGGGAAGCTTGTAGTTCATCAAGGCTAAACTAACTCAAGTCTTTGTTCTATTCTAGATTCACCACTAGAGAATAAAACTTAGGAGGAAGACTCCTAAGTACCTTCTCAACAACTTTTTTGTCTTCTATGGTTTCACCACGAGACTTAATATGATTTATCATTCCAATGGCATGGATGTAGAATGAATCTATGGTATCTAAATCTTTCATTGATAGAATTTGAAAATCTCTTCTAAGAATTTGTAGTTTTACAATCTTTACTTTTTCCATACCTTCATAAGAGGTTTGTAATATGTGCCATGCTTCCTTGGATTTATTTTCCAATCCAAATCTTGGGAGTATGCTCTCATGCATGGCTTGATGTATGCAAAACAACACATTTCCATCCTTCTTTCTTTGATATTTCAAGACATCCTTCTCATCTTGTGTGAGGGAATTATATGTTGCCTAATCTATTGGTTCAACATAGTCATTCTCGACTATTTCTCATACATCCTGACCTTAGAACAACGCCTTCATAGTCAAGGAACACATCTCATAATTCTTGCCTCTAAAAGTGGGAGGTTGCAAATTTGAGGTATAAACCATTTTTAATAGAGTTTCTGCTCTTGAAATTGTTCTGATAGAACCTATTGTGATACCAGAGATTGGATCGATGGTGCGCACGATATACTATGTGCAACGCAGTTTCAAATGTTGTGCACCAAAAAGGCTACACAACATAGTTCTCAAAACCATTGCTCAGTTTACTACGTGCTGTGAATACACACACTTAATGAAATGATTTATGAATGCAAAATAATACAGTACTATGCTTAGCACATAAACTCATAAATAATACAGAAACTTGTTAGTACAAAAAATGCTTTATATTGATGAACTTCAGCGCAATGCATGAATACAAAATACAATGACATAGATGAGCTTCGGCTCGAATGGCTTCTTCTGCTGACCTTACAAACTCAGAGCCTGTGCTCAAACTTTTTCAACTCTTCAGTTGTTACTGGTTCTCGGTTGATCTCTCTACCTCTCTTTTTTCTCTACTTATGAACTTTGCATCATCAACATCTAACTAAACTAAAGACTCAAACTTATATGGACTTCGACTGAGACTTCTTATAGAAGCTAAGACAGACTCAACATTTAAGAGTACCATAAATACGAGTGACTCTTCAACCACTTACCTGAACTCAAGAAGATAGAGATCCGCTACATTTATAACTTCACCGTTGGTCAATTGACTTTTAAGTAATCGTGCGGTTTTTCACTTCCAAACTGTCAGACCAGCTACCGGCTACTAACAGACAAATCGATAGAGACCTAAAGATCTCACCAACTCCATGACAATCCCACTTCTCCATGAACTCCAAACCCGGCTGAATCTAAGCATGTGTAAAACGAATGAATTAGGTGAGTGCTTATCAGTAATAATCGACTATTATTTAGTTTATAAAGATAGCTTAATCACCTCGCTAGAATCGAGGATCTCGTGAGGATCTTAACCCATAAGCCGGTACATGTAACACATATATACATTAAAAAATAAAAGTGGAATGTGTCCTTGCAACCATTTAGAAAGTGCAAAGCTCCGGTGGAAGCAACCAATATAAAAATGAAAAAAATCCCGACAAACAATGAATTTAGATTTCTTGTTCCCCTCGTGTCGATTCAGCCTTGAGGGTTACCAAATTTGTAGCGTCAGAATTCATATTGGCTTTCTGTTATTTCCATCACTTTGTTGAACATCTAGACGGGGCAATGGATTATATAACTATACTTTCTTTGACGAGTGCCTATAATCACCAACCAACGCATGCGATCTCTATCTATAAATATGGGCGGCAGGCGGAATCGATTAGACCTGGGAACAATTGTTCCCTACTAGTCATATCACAGAGAAATCAGAGAGGAAAACTCAAACCATGAATACTACCTCCGCTGAGCACATCAGGGCCACATGCACGAAAGCGCGTTCCATGTGGTTGTACAACGTTCAGATCGACACATTAGTTGTGAATTACGGAGGCAAAGAAGCAAATGGTGGAAGTTAATGAAGGCATAGAAGCATTTGGTGTAACCAAATAATAGTCGATTGTCACCTCTCCTTTTAGTTGAGTTGACGATGATGGCCCTTAACAATTGAAGAGACGAGAAAGAATGGGAATATGAATAGAAATGATACAATAACCCAACATCATATCTAAGCATCGAGAAAAGTGTAGTATTTTAGAGCCTCTTAAACAAACCTGGAAAATCTTGCTTGGTATCGTAATAGGAGAAAATCTTTCTTGGTATCCTAATGGGAGAACGATCACCTTACTTTAAGGTAGTCAAGACGAAAAAAACATGCTTTAGTTCATGGGGGACACTGCTTTTGACTTTGTTCTTCATTCACGACAAGACGAAGGAAACATGCTTTGGTTCATGGAGGACACTGCTTTTGACTTTGTTCTTCATTCACGACAGTTTGTATTGGATCCTTTTAATAGGTTACCAAGTGTATTATATAAACCTAAATCATATGAGATGTGTAATATATATAGTAATAACATGGTATGTATATATATACACTTATTTAAGAAGACTATATATACTCAAGAAGGTTAAGGAAGCTTGGATGTGAGAACTATGTTTTTGACTTTGTTCTTTTTGAGAGTTTGTATTCGAATCTCTTTAGAGGATTGAAATCTTTTTAGAGGTTTCCAGTGTATTACATAATTCCATTAAATCCATTTTTATCAAATATTTAAATTTAATATAAATTTGAATTAATTTATATTTGAAAATGTGTTTTTTTAATCCAAGTTATAAGTTCAAATCCATAGGAGTAGGGTATGTACATTTTTGTAGAATTTAGCAATCAAATCCCTACGGTAGTGGATCTCTTGTCCCACAAACAAGGGGGTATCATAAACAAATTTGGTGTCTCCCTTAATCGTGGCCTTAAAATTAGATTATTATTATTATGTTTCAATTTGATATTAAAGTATTACTATAATAAAAAAATATTCATAATTCAAGAGATATTGCATGAATAGTGAAATAACCACTCATATAAGTTCTTTGTGTTATAAATCAGTTCATTGTTGTTGGTGCACTGTGGGAAGATCCAGGGTTAATCATTAATAAACCAACAAAACCCTTAGACACCAGCGCTTTCGGCATTGTAATACGCCTCCGTTACAACTAGGAAAGCGAAGCACAAAAGGTATTTTTTTTTTTTTTTTTTTGCATTAGATGCAATAGGACATTAATGTCAACATCATTCATAGCATCGCATAATCTACGACATCATAAGTATAAGCATCACAAGCTACTCATCATTGAAATCAATAACGATGCAACCAACTCATCAACATAAAGGATAGCAACACATAAACAGAAAAGGAGGCACAACTCAACACACCACAATCAACTAAAGCAATTTATAAACAATGATCAACAAAATACTGAATATTAAAATGACTACCCACCCAGCGTACCCTGCAAGGTAAGGACCTCTAAGACACATAAGCAATGTTGAAGCCCGGGATTCATTCGATTGATTTTGACCATTTAAGGTCTGAGGGTTGGTGACTGCTTTCAGGAACAAGGAGGTGTCTACAGCCCACTAACACAATCAAGTCGAAAACCAACTAGCTCAATCATTCAACATCATTATTGTTCATGGCGTAGGATAATTTAATTACCATATCAATAATATAACAAGATAAGTTAAGACGCAAATGTAGTCAACTTTATTTTATTTTCATGGCTCAAAAGAAAACATCTACTTTATTTCAAGGTGCACAATTAATCCATTACTGAATTCAACGATAAATCAACATTATTTCAAGGTGTGTGCATGATTTAATTACCGAATTAAACATAAATCCACATCATTCAATGCGGGCAATTAATCTAATCACTTAGGAAATCATACATCAACATTGTTATAATGCGTGCGAGTAATCTAAAGCGTAATTATTTATGCATCATCATTAGTCCATAATGCAAAGCAATCTAATTACTTAATCATCATCATAATCCATGGCTCAAGGGAAATCGATTTCTCAATCATTTATTCATTAACATTTTTAGTGGCACAAAAAGTAAACTACACACATGATCATCCATACATCGCTTTTATATCATGGCACAAAATAATTATCAATTAAATTTCTATGGTGCAAAAGGTAATCTACGCACATGACCATCCACAAATCACTTGTATATCATGGCGCAAAATAATTATCAATTAATTTTTTGGCGCAAAATGTAATCTATGCACATGACTATCCACACATCGTTTTTATATCATGGCACAAAATAATTATGAATTAATTTTTTTTTTTTGCAAAAAAGTAACTAATCTATTAATTTCAGGGCACAAGAAAATAATTACAAATCAATCACACATCAACTTTATTTAGGGAACGCAAGTAAGTTTGGTTACAATTATCTCCTCAAAAGCTACACCGGTCGACTCCATATAAATTCAATCATCACTGGCTTGAA
>JASDQU010336906.1:0-12596 GCA_032191745.1 Picea mariana | reverse complement strand
TTCTCCTTGGAATGGGCTTGAATTATCTCCTCAAATATTGAAATGGTGGAGGAAGTATTCGAGAAGTCCTTTGAATTAATCCTTCACATATTCCTACACATTACAAAGCTCACACATATTTGAGATATATATCAAAACATGTTGATTTTCTAACATTTAATCACAAATTCCTTTTAAATACTAAAATGGATAAAGTGGATAACAATAAGGTGAAACCCAAGTATATTTATGGAAATGATATCGTGAAAGGTTAATGGGGTGATGAAATGTGAAGAATGATGAAGGGAAAGGTGGATGAGAATAGGACATTTTTGAGCCGCAACAGCGTCCCCCAAAGGAAAAATTGCCTTGTAAATGTATATTGTAATTTCATTGTAAATCTGGACCGTTCATTATAAGGTCGTAGATCTAATGGTAGAAATTATGTTAGGGTTTTTTTCCCTATAAGGAAACCCTTTGTTATGAGGGAAATGTATTGCGGTTATGCATTATGGTGGGTATTGTATTTTGAGAGAGGAGACTGTGAGAGAAAGAAGAGGAAGTTACAGCTGGTTTTGTTGTAGGTTGTATCCCTTCATTTACTGGATAATAATAAAGGAAGGACCTAGAAATTTATCTGGTGGACGTAGCCCACACTGGGTGAATCACGTAAATCTTTGTCTCTATTTTATTGTGTATCTTCTATGTTTTGTTTCCACATTTGTTTCATTTTATTTCTCCTCAGAACTATTTATCTAACATGATATTAAGGAACAATACTACCCCGTTGGAAGTTATGACGAACTGTATACAAAATGGACCACACTACGATAGGAAAGGGACCAAGCAGTGCTAGAGTTCACAAACATCTTCCATACCTTTTGCACTAAGTTGGGTATCAAATATTCTGAGTGACATCTAGTGCTCACGTAGAGTGGTGGTATGGATAGATACATCTAGGAAAAAATGGAGTTTCTAGAAATCACATCCTTGGGTGCAACCTATCAATATGCCTTTAAAATTGAGCAGAAGCTTAAAAAAAAGATGCGACAATTTGGATCTAGGAACCCCTCACAGAAGAAGTAGGGAAAGGGAATCCCCAACCCATAGAAAAAAGGGCATAGAAAATATGGACAACCTCAACACAATCATTCTAAGCCGCAAACAATGAACAAAAATGGAAAGACAAAGAAAGATATCGGGAAGTGGTGTGACTTCCATAAGAGCCCTTGGAATAAAATTGTTGATTTCTGCTCAAAGCAGTCATTGATGGCATAGCTGAAAGCCTCTGAATCAGATGTAGGTTCTGACTCTGAGTGAGAACAAAAAAATGGGAGGCAGATCATTGACATGGAATCTAGTGTCACCGTTTCTATCACCAAGATCCAACCCAGTGAACCTAATGAACCAGAGGAAGGTGAGCACCTCTTTCATTCATAGATGTGGGTGAAAGGAAACCCACTACACTTGATCGTTGATAGCAGTAGATAGAAGAACCTCATATTAGTGGATGTCATCAAGCGGATGGCCCTGTCGACAATTCCACACACATGACCCTACACCATCGGATGGCTCCACCACGGAAGCGATCTTCGGGTCACCCAACAGTGTTGCATGTCGTACAATATCAAGTCCTTCAAAGATGAGGTATCGCGTGATGTTTCTCCCCTTAAATTTATGATGTTATTTTGGGAAAACCTTATTTATGGAAACATCATGATGTATATGAGTCTAGGCCTTGCAGTTTTATTATCACTTTGGATAGGATATCTGATTTAGTCCCACCTAGTGCCATTTCCTCGATCACTTCCAAGAAATGTAGGAAGGCTATCTCTCATAATAGGATGTTTGTCTTCTTCATGATTCACTCTTAGAGTGAGTGAAATATTGTAGCCACATACAAGGCCTCCTCATCCGACCTCTCCACATAGCAGAAGAAAATGGATAAGGTCTTGGAAGAATACAAAGACTTCTTCTCCTCACCTACTAGGGTACCTCTACACTATAAGGTCAATAATTCCATCAATCTGACCCCCGACGCACCCCTACCCAATCGACCAGTCTATTCTCCTCCCTCTATTAAAAAATGAGGAGATCAAGCATCATATCCAAGAACTTCTCCAAAAGGGGCACATCTAACCCTTCTCATCACCTTGTGGAATCCCAATCATTCTTGTGTAGAAGAAAGACGGGACATGGAGACTTTGCATTGATTATCGATCCCTAAATAAAATCATAGTCAGGAACTAGTATCTGATTCCATGAGTTGACAATCTCCTTGATCAACTCAAGGGGGGGAAATAATTCAGTAATATTGATCTGAATTCTAGCTACCATCAAGTCCCAATAGAGTAGACCAATGTATGGAATATTGCCTTCAAGTCAAATGAAGGGATTTTTAAATGGCTAGTCATGCCCTTTGTTTTGAAAAATTCCCCAACAACTTTCATGAGGATGATGGATGATATCTTTCGGCCTTTCACTAATTTTTTTGTAGTGGTTTATTTGGATGACATCGTCATCTACATAAATACTTGGGTGGAACACTTGCAGCATATTCAATAGGTTTTTCACACTCTGTGGTAGCACAAGTTATATTCCAACTTGGAAAAATTATCCTTCATCATGGATAGGCTCTAGTACCTAGGATTCATTTTTGATGAGCATGGTCTGAATGCGGATCCAACAAATATCTAGGTCATCCATGACTATCTAGCCTCAACCATTCTCACTAAGCTTTGGAGCTTCTTAGGCCTTTCCAATTTCTATCACAGGTTCATGTTGGGATTCTCCCATATTGCATGGGACCTCAACCAAATAACTATGGGTGGTGGTAATGAAAACATTGTGGGACCTATACCAACATCAAGAATTTAATTATTTTAAGAAGCGCTTGTGCTCATACCTAGTTCTTTCATTACTCGACCTACAGTAACCCTTTGAGATTGAGACAGATGCTTCAGACTATGTTTTGGGTGTAGTTCTCACTCAACATGACCACCCTATGGCCTATCATAGTGAGACACTATCATATGTCATCCATAAGTATCCTACATATGATAAAATAAATTTAATCCATTATGAAAGCCTGTCGTCAGTGGAGGCATTCCATTCTCAGGAAGGAGACAGTCATCCACATTAATCGTAAGCCATTGCAGTTCATGTAGAAACAAGGCAAATTATAGAATGATCACCATCAGAAGTGGTCCACATAATTGCAGTAGTTCCACCTCAACATCAAGTATAAGACATAAATTACCAAACATGTTGTCAATTGCCTCAGCCAACCTCCAGTCATGGAACTCACCACGTTGCTAGAATCTTGTGGCCACGAGACCTCCAAATGGCCCCACCTCTATAAGAAATATCCTGACTTTGCAAACACCTACCAAATGTTGGGTGAAAACACATGTGTCACTAATTTCCATCTTCAGTACAAGATTTTGTGTCATCTGGGCCATCTCTATATTCCATCAAGCGAGAAAGAGAAGTTGATTTGGGAATACCACTATAGTTGGATGGCATGACACTTCAATGTAGAAAAGACAGCTGCAATGTTGCTGCAACATTTCTATTGGCCGAAACTTCGACAAGATGTCAGCAAGTATATTAGGTCGTGCACTTCCTTTGCTACTTCCAAAATGGCCACTAAGAAACAAGGCTTGTACACTCCTCTTCCTACTCCTGATAGGCCCTAGGAATCCACATCAATGAACTACATGTTAGGGCTTTCATCCACCAAGTGCGGAAATGAATGTTTGTTTTTTGTTGTTGTTCGTTTTTCCAAGATGGCGATTTTGGTTGCCTGGAAGAAGAGCATGACAATGGAGGCCACTGCAAAGCTATTATTTGAATGAGTGTGGGTATATTTTAGGATACCAAAATCCATTATCTCATATTGTGACAGTCATTTCCTCAGCACATTCTATTCGAGCCTCTGGTCACTGCTAGACACCAATATCACCAAATTCACTTCCTTCCACCCCTAGACGGATGGAAAAATCAAGGTCGTCAACTGGGTGATCATTCATATCCTGTGCATGTAAAATTACAAGAACCCCCACACATGGGATGAGAGTCTTCCCTATGTTCAACAAAACTACAATAGATCCATAGATAGCTCCACCGACTGCAACCCCTTTCAGGTGGGGTTGGGATTTCAACCATTGGGTCCCATGGATGTTGCACTACCCCTTACATCCACCCAGGTAGAATCGTCTCATGCTCAAACTGAATCTGAAAAATCCACTTGGTTCATTGAGAGGATCTAGAAAATATTCCAACATGTTCAGGATATTTTATAGAAGTTCATTTCCAAGTGCAATAAATGCCATGATCAACACCAGGTGCCACATAAGTTTCTGGTGGGAGACAAAGTTTGGTTACACATGTAGAAAGAGCACCTTCCAGGGCCCCATTGGAAGCTTTGTCCACTCTATTATGGACCTTAAACCATCAACAAGTTTGTCAGAGATAATTCTTTTGAGCTCAAAGTTTCTCCCTTCCTTGTCTTGCACCCAGTGTTCAATGTGGATCTCCTTCGACCATATTTTCCACCATTATTGGACATCTCAGAGATAGTAGAACAATTGATACCAATATATGTCAACCTTGAATGCATGGAAAAAACATTTAGTGATCATATCATGGACACACATATTTATCGGGTTGTCAAAGAAGGGCAATGCCTGCACTAAGGAAAGTGGCTTAACCGGGGCCAAATTCAACAGAAATTTCCTCATCTGATGGGGGAAATCAAGGCAATGGATACCATTGATTCCTAAGGGGGGAGGATTAATCCAGGTCAATATAAGTGGCTACCTACCTATTTCAACTATCCCATCTTGGTATTTTTTCATTTTGGCAATGTTTTCCTAGTTTTTGGGTTCTGAACTTTCGGGGTCGTTTAGAGGCACTAAACAATTTTTTTAGGGCTTGCCACAGTCAAATTGTACATGAAGTTAAATTTTGATAACATGATGTGTATTCCTCATATATAAATGTCCAACAAGCTATTGTGTGCCTAAAACGAAGATCGTATTCAAAAGTTATGACCTCAGGAAGTTGATGTACTAACTTACCTGAATGGGGCCCACATGACTTTTGGCACTTCATCTCCTAGGGTTAGGTTTTTGGATGTCTAGGGTTTTGGAATTCATTTTTATTTTAAAAAGTGTTGCAGAGCCTCATTCTACTCATCTTCTTTCTAATGAGCGCAACTGTCACATCTCTTTTCATAGATAATCCATCACCATTCTAACAACCTTGTTTTAAGTCTTCATTTTAAAGTTCAACATATTTCTTTATTGAATAGAAGAAAGTTTTATTGTTCTTTGTTATTGTTCCTTGTGTTTTTTTGTTAATAATAATAATAATATGTGTTCATTTCATTCTTCTCATAAAATCCATATCAAGAGGTTAGCCAAACTTTCTTCTCATAGAATCCTTGATCATCTTGGATTCGAGTCCATTTCTGATATACATTTTCTTTTTAACAATTCTAGCTTAAATTCTAATTTTTTGCAAGTATAAATGGATGATTATATTATCCCTCTTGAGCTTTCTATAATTAATGGTTATACTCATTCTATTCCATAAAAGGCCATTGAAAAATTACCTTCTTTTCAACGAAATAATAAAGTTAGCACCAAGTCCCACCTTAAAGCTTTCTCATATTGTATTAATAAGTGGTTTAGTGGTGTTTCTCACAACCATCAGGATGTTAATGTGAAACCTTTTTCCTTGTCCCTAGAAGAAGATGCATTTGATTCATTTTCTAGGCTAGATGACAACAAGTATTCCACCATCAAGTATTTGATTGAAGCATTCATAGAGAGATGGGGTATTAAGAAAGAATATCATCATTTGTTGGCTTCCCTTCATAATATAGAAAATAATGAAAATGGAGCCATGGAGGAATTTAACAAGAAATTTAATGATTTGAATTCAACCTTTCACACTGATATCAAGCCTCCAACCACTTCTATTCTTATTTATTACATTTAGGACTTCAAGGGTGAACTAAGATATCATCTTAGAGACAAAGAGATAAAAAATATTAAGATTACCCAAGAAATGTCCATCAAAATTGATAGGAACATGCAATCCTCTAGAAATTCCAACCTTCCTAGTTTCACAAGGGGTAACACTTCAAAACAACATGAGTCCAATCATAAAGCAGTTGCAACATAAACTAAGGATCCTTCCAGTGACCCTTTGAAAGAGTTGACTGAAATGATAAAAAAAATGGAATCTAACCATGTTACTCAACTTAATTCCATGAATATTAAACCGATTTCCATGGAGATATCTCAAGGTAATATATTTCAACCTAGGCCAAAAAATGAAAGATGGCAAAGAAAGCGACCTTCCCAGGATCAAAGACCACATGTTGTGAGAAAATCCCCTGTATGGATAAGTGGAACCCCCCTCAAGTGGGTTTCTTTCAGTTGAGAAAGTTCAAAAAATGGTACCTAACATTCCCATCATTACGTGTTCTATTTTCTCATATGAGAGTCTAAGAGAGAGGAAAGGAAAATCTTTTGCACCTTATTCCTGGATTTTATCATCAATGATCCAACAGTTGATCTTAAATTCAAATACCCCTCGTGAATATGATCTGTAAGAATCAAACATGTTCTCTCCTACTACTATATAATGTATGATAATAAATACTATAGTTATGAAATCTTCCAAAAAAGAAACATATGCAATAAGAAATGAACAAAATAGTTTAGGGAAATAGGCCAAGTTTCATTGATTATGAATCATGAAGATACAACCTTATAGATGTTTTTGCCCCTTAAAGCCTCCTCTTCATCCCTTGAATGCACGTCCATGAATATTTTCTCCTAAGATTGAAGACTTTTTTTTATTGATATTCTCCTTAGAAAATTACTCTTAAGATCAGCAGTTTGATGGTTAGTCTAGTCCCCCCCCTTTTCACCATGAATGGCCTTAGTTATATAGGATTTAAGGGGTCTTAAACAATATTTTAATTAAGAAGTATGGTTGAGGATTAGGTTCTTGATGTTGGGATTTGTTTTATCCAAATTCTTATGGACATATCCCAACATAGGGTGGAAGGTGGTTGAACCGTATCTTAGGTGAAACAACCCATACAAACCAATTCCTTCTCAGAAAAACTCCCCTAGACATGTGGAAACCTCCCTAACTGGAAGGATGCTCCCACAAAGTGGGATACAGGTCATCATAGACTCTCCCCTTGAACTGGAAAAGGAAGAGGGATGCTCCCCCAAAGTGGTAAGGGGGGCGTCCTTGGTCAAACAAGGCCAAAAATAAAAGAAGAAAAGTGGGTTTTCGACCCCCAAATGATGGTTTTTCTCCTCAAAATTCAGTAGCAATCGTGACATGTGATTTTTACATGGTTTCAAGGTATTAATACTTATAAAATCATGAAATTTAAGCCATGAATCTTAGTGGAATACCCCATTGTAGTTGTGACACTTACAGAGTGAGATGTCACAATTGTGATACTTAGCAAAGTGAGATGTGACACTTGTGATGCTTAACAAGATGGAATGTGGAACTTGTGACACTTAGCTAGGTGTGAAAAAATGGTGTATAACATATGCCCCCAAAAGCGTGAAGTCAAAAGAGAAAATGATGGCCAAAACACTTTGCAAAATTTTTTCATTAAGGGAATGAAGAAGGAGAACATGTCAGAATCTGCACACAATCATTAATCAATATACATATATCATCCATAGGTAGGCATACCCATTCTTAGAAAAAATGGAATCAAAGCATGGATGCCAACCAATACACTGTGGATCCATGACAGTATTGACTAAGAATATGGCCACTAAACATACAATGTAGATCCATATTTCCATGAATCGATCATAATGTAGCCATGAGATTATAGAAAGTGGAGCTACAACATGACAAAGCATAGCCACAGACCAATACAACATGGATATATGTAGCAGTATACATTAGTACAAGGTTTGAACTTCATAATCTCCATTGAAGCCTAGGATATGAACGCATATGAAGGTGGTGCCAAAAAGGTCCTAGGGTATTCATACTAATCCAACACTTGGTATAGTTCTAGCTATACGAATAAATATTTTGATGTTTAACATGGTAGAACCCACTTGATTACCGATCAATAATGAAAATAGTTAACAAGTGCAAGGTATATCACCATTGATGACAATGATTCCCAAGGTATCGCCAATACCTACAATGAGTGTAAATGAATGAGTTGAAGTCAAATACTTGTGGAATCATCCAATTAGAGATCGATGATGTAAACCCATTGTCAAATGTGAGGTAACCTATGATTGAGGCATGCAGGTCCCAAGGTACTAACTAGTTTCTAAGTCTAGTTCCCGGATGATGTACTGAAGTCAATAGGAGTAGAATTATTGAAGGAGGACCTTGATGTATCCCCATCAACAAATCAAAACAAATGTAGGATAGAGATGAATGGTGATGGATCAAATGAGTATAAAATGACACAAGGATGATGGTAAATGATACTATAGAGGTTGACGTCCCTTTAACACATGGCAACATGAGAGATGACTTGGCAGCATTGAATCAGCTACATACAAACCAAAATCAGATGTGGAAACAACCAAAGTTTCCCTTCAAAAGACTATGACGACACATAGGATTTTAATGATGTGGAGACAAGAATATAACCCAAACCAAAGACAAGTGCCACTTTCAAGGGAGAAAAAATAGNCCCCCCCCCCCCCCCACCCAGATAGGCGAGTACCTCTTTGTTTTTTAGTGATCTCGAGGAGGATAAAACTACTCATTCCCAAATGGGTCCCAGAGAGCATACAAATTTAGCAGATGATAATTCCTATGAATTATCATATGACAACTATCCCTTCTCCTCAGAATTCATCTGTCAGACTCCTCAGGGAAAAGGAAAGGAACTTCCATGTTGAATATCCTAAGGATCCCATGATTGAATTTATTTATCATGTAAGTGACATGGTAATTTATTCAATATGTTCCAATTTTCTGGCACCTATTAAATAAAAATTCAAAGAAGAAAAAATCGATGAAGTCTGGAAAATGAACTTCAATGGGGAAAATTCTCGATCAGGAAAAGGAGTAGGAATTGTTCTAACTTCTCCAACCAAGAATTTATATAAATTTTCTTTCAGATTGGAATTTGATGCAACTAATAACGTTGAAGAGTATGAATAAACCTTACTAGGATTAGAGATTTCCAAGGATATGGGAATCCAAATTTTAAATATCAATGGTGATTCCAACCTAGTAATTCTCCAAGCTAAGAATAAATATGCATGTAAGAGTGAGAGGTTGAGAAATTATAGAAATGAAATTTAGGATACCATGGAGTGGTTTAGTGATTTAGACCTCATATCAGTTCCTAGAGAGCATAACATTTCAACAGATAAGTTCGCAGTTTCAACTTCTCATCCTTCATAGGAATTATTAAATGGTCAAGATAAATTGGAAATCAACTTCATACCATTAGTTCTAGATAATTTAGATCATTGGTAGGTATTCAAAGATGATAATAAATTTTAAGATTTATTCACAATACCCAAGAGTTCTTGGGTTTCAATGTCATATATAAGGAAGAGGGGAATGAATATCTAAAGTGGAGGATCCCATAAAGAATCCAGTTCCCAGGGGAATCATTGCATTAGAGAATATATTTTATAGACAAGACATGCATAAAAATAAAAATAAAAAGCAGTAAATCTTGGTGATTATATTGAAATAAATATTGGGACGGTTGATGAGCCCATAATGATAAAAAATGGAAAAGGAACATCATAAAAAGAAATAAAATAATTAATAAGTATTGTTTAAGATTCTAGGGATGTGTTTGATTTTACCTATATTGAGATTAAAGAATACAAAGAAGATGCAATTCAACACACAATCCCTCTTAAATATGACACTAAGCATTTTTTCAGAAGTTAAGGAAAGTAAATCCTAAGCTAGCACACCTGGTGCAAAAGGAGCTTCAAATGATGTTAGTTGTTGGCATCATTGCACCAACACGACATTCATCTTGGTGTTCTAACTTAGTGGTTATCTAGAAGAAAAATGGAGGGATAAGGTTGTGCATATACTTTAGGAATTTGAACTTGGCATGTATAAAAGACAATTACCCTCTCCCTTACATGGAAAATTTTCTACAAAGGTTCACATGATCATAAATCATGTCCATGTTAGATGGTTTTTATAGCTATATTCAAGTGTTGGTAAAAAAGGAAGATTATAATTAAACAAATTTCAAAACACCATGGGGAACCTTTGAATACTTGAGAATGCATTTCGTCTTATTGAATGCAGGTGCCACATTTTAGAGAGAAACAAATTTTTCCTTCAAAGAATTAATCAGAAAGATCATTTAGATATGCCAAGATAACTTAAAATTGTTTTCCAATGACAGATCAGACCACATAAGTCATCTGAGGAATTTTTTTGAAATATGTCACTAGTATGGCATCTCTCTTAATATGAATAAACCAGTGTTCAAATTTGATGAAGGAAAGTTGTTATGGCATATTATATCTAAATATGGGGTAAACACTGATCCAGAGAGAGTGGAAGCTATCAAAATATTCCCTTTACCTCAAACCAAGAAATCCCTTCAATCCTTTCTTATTCAAATAAGTTTGTTAGAAGATTCATTCCAAACTTAGCCAAAACTATAAAACCCATTCTTAAAATTTTAAATAAAGATGTTATGTTTGAATGGACAGATGAAGGAAGAAAAACATTTAAGACTATCAAGGATTCGATTGGTAGATATCTTATATTATTTCATCCTGATTACTCCAAATATTTTCAAATATTTTCTTTTGCTTCAGAAGACACTATTGCAGGGGTTTTTCTTTAGAAAAATAATAAAGGAAAACCATTGCATTTATGAGTAAGGCATTGCATAATTCTAAATTGAATTATACTATTATGGAAAACCACACATATGCCCTAGTGAAATATCTTAAGAAATTCAGATTCTATGTGGGGTATTCCAAGATTGTGGGGAATGTTCCTCACTCGGTAGTGAAAGACATTTTGGCTCAACGATATTTCTTAGGAGTAATGGGAAACTGGGTTTCTAAAATTCAGGAATATGATTTAGATATCAAACACACGAAACTAGTCAAAGGTCAATGTATACCTTAGATGTTGACAAAGGGGAATGAACAATTTTTAAATTTAGTATTTCAGAACAGTGAGCCAGGTCCAATTATGTCTGTAGAGCTTCATAGGTTATAAAAACATTAGTGTTATTCAGACATCATCTTTTTCTTTCTTAACCTTACTTTCCCAAATCATATGAAAGGTCATAAAATAAGTTCATTAAGTTTAAGAGTTTCTAAGTATTGTATTATTGAGGATGAATTGGGGTGGAGGAAGCCCTATGGGGTAATACTTAGATGTGCTGATGAGTTAGAATATTAAAAAAATTTGATTTAATTTCATTCAGGATTTTGTGGAAGAAATTTTGCATCAAAAACCACAACCGATAAAATCCTTAAAGTAGGTTACTATTGGCCTATTATCTTTTCAGATGTTCACAATATGGCTAGAGGTTGTTAGCAGTGTCATTTATTCACAAGAAAACATAAGATTGCATCCTTACCATTGCAACCAATAGTAGTTGATGGTCATTTTCAGTAGTGGGTGATTGATTTCATCGGTCAGTTCAAGGAAAATTTAAGTAATGGATAAACTTGGATCTTGACTACAACTGATTACTTCACCAAGTGGGTAGAGTCTATACCCACCAAGTGGGAAATCAATAAGGTAGTCATGGAATTCCTTGAGGACAAAATAATCACTATATTCAGTGTGTTGGCTAAAATTACAAAAAATAATGTAAAATCCTTCAGTTCAGCAGAACTCTCCTCTTTTTGTTTCAAATATGGAATTGTCTTATCCCATTCATCAAATTATTAACCCCAAGGGCATGGTATTGATGATTCAATTAATACAAATCTCATCACCATCATTAAGAAAATAGTGGGGGATAACAAGAATTCATTGGATAGTAAAATCAAGTTTTCACTTTGGGATGATAGGATAGCTAAGAAGAGTGAAACAGGGAAAAGTCCTTTTGATATTGTTTATGGGAAATATGTTACTTTGAAAGTTCACCTAAAGCTTCCATTGTATCTGTTCCTTCATAGGTATGGAACATATAAAGATGCATAGAAGAATAGAATTAATCAGTTGATAGAATTGAATGAGAACATAAAGAAAGCTTTTGATTGGAGTACCAGGAATCAGTAAAATATTAAGAAGGATTTTAAATAGTCTTCCAAAAAAGGGGCATTTCATAAGGGTGACACAATATTATCGCGGGATAAACAGAAAGAGAAGTCAGGGAAGCATGGAAATTTTGACAGTCTTTGGGAAGGACTGTATATCATCTAAGACATGGGAGACAAGAATCCTTTTTACCTCAATTAATTGGATGGACATAAGATGACTCTACCACTGAATGGGAAGCTCCTCAATTGTTTCTTCAATGCAATCATTTGATGCACATTGGGGAATCCTTTGTAACATATCTCTCTAACCCTCTCCTTTGTATTTTACTTTAATTTCTATATTTCTTCCTTGTATATTGTTTCACTTTC